>OVAN01010518.1:0-15674 GCA_900406275.1 Anastatica hierochuntica | reverse complement strand
CGGATTCCAACTTAAAAATTTTGCCTTCTTCCAAGTCGCTCACTCGGCTTTTCGCTTCTTACTAACCGGCCACTCGGCCAAAATTCTATCCAATCATGAGGGTTATTACAATGGCAGCGGGGAGGACCGACTTAAATGTGGATTCAATTGGGCCACCACGGGGACCCGATTATTCCCCGCAAGGGTTTGTGGGTGATCAGACCACTGCATTCACGGGGAATGCGATTTGCGGACGAGACCAGCTTATATTGTGGAATCAGATTGGGCCACGGTAGCTCTCTGTGGCGAGCTGTGTCTTCTTTTTTTCCTTATTATGTGCTCGTATGGCATAGTCTTTCCTTAGGGGAATTTTTTTTTTATGAAAGAGAAGTAGCTGCACCCCGCAAGGGGCTGCCTATGTACCCCGATGGGGATCAAGCTAATCGTAGTTTGATAGTACAAAGGGTAAAAGTTGTCGGGGTAGGATTATCGTGGGTTTGTCCGTTCTTAATGATAGAAACGCTTTAGATGAAGTGCATTCCACGATCGGGGGACGGGCTCCCCGTTCAGTTGCATGAGCTCGAAGACGCCGGGGCGGACAACTTTCGAAATCAGATAGGGGCCCTCCCAGTTGGCTCCGAGCTTTGTCCGCGGGAGTTCTTCGGTGTTTTCGAACGTTTTTCTTAGTACGAAGTCTCCTTCTTCGAAACGACATCCTCGAACCCTCCTATTGTAGTAGCGGGCAGCCTGACTCTGGTAGTTCTGGATCCTCAAGAGGGCTTGCTCTCATTGCTCTTCGACGAAGTCCAGGTGGCTTTCCATCATTTTTTCATTTTCTTCGGGTTGATGTGTTAGCAGGACCCTGTGAACTCCCGGGACGTTTACTTCAGCGGGTGACATGGCCTCGATTTCGTGAGAGAGAGAGAACGGGGTACGGCCTGTTGTGCTTCGCGGACTTGTTCGGTGTGACCATAGTACGCCTTCAAGCTCGTCTTCCCAGAGTCCTTTTTTGTCCTCGAGCCGCTTTTTTAGCCCATCGAGAATGCGTTTGTTCGTCGCTTCCGCTTGTCCATTTCCTTGCGGGTACCTCGGGGTGGACTTGTCTAGTCGTATGTTCCATCTGGCGCAAAATCCCTCGAACTTGGAAGACGTGAACTGGGTGCCGTTATCGGTGACGATCTCGAACGGGAGTCCGTGTCTTCAGATGACGTATTTCCAGACGAAGTTCTGGACGTCCGTAGCATGTATTTTGGCGTAAGCCTTAGCTTCGACCAACTTCGTGAAGTAGTCCGTTACGATCAACAAGAACCTCTTTTGTCTAGAACGTGAGAGAGGTCCTACGATGTCCATAGCCCAACGCATGAAGGGGTATGGCGATGTTTCTGTAGCAAGTGCATGCGCGGGAGTGTGAATCGTCGGGCTGTGCCTTTGGCATTTTTTGCATTTTTGAGCGTACTCTTCGCAATCCTTGAGCAGTGTTGGCCAGTAGAATCCTGCATTCTTAACCTGTAGGGCTAGTTTCCGTCCTCCGAAGTGTGTACCGCTGGCTCCCTCATGTGCTTCTCGCATCACCCGGGTTACCATCTAGTAAGGTGTACCGAGCAACTCGTTTCTTCAGTTTGCGGGCTGCCCACTTGTCTTCGGGTACTTCACCATTGACGATGTACTGTTTAATGGCGTTCCGCCAATCAGAGTCTTCTGGCAGAACGTCGAGATTCGGCGAACTGTCGAGTTATGGGTCGTCGGTCTCCTGGGGATCGTCGTCCTCTTCGTGGATGTAGTAGACGACGTGTACTCCTTTGGGAAGTTTGATGCTTGGGTGGGCGATGCATTCTACCGGTATGACTCTTCGTACCGTTGGGTCGGATGTGGAAGCGAGAGCTGCGAGTGCGTCGGCTGGCTTGTTCTCACTGTGTGGTATCTTTGTGAGTTCGAAAGATTCGAATTTTTCAGCGAGCTTTTTGACGACGTCGAGGTAGACATCCATTCTTTCGCTCCTTGTTTCAAAATCTCCATTAAACTGGTTTGCAACGAGCTGGCTGTCACAGTACGCATTCAGGTGCTTAGCTCCGACCTCGACTGCGAGCTTCATTCCCGCAATGAGGGCTTCATATTCTGCGTCGTTGTTGGACGCTTGGAATGCGAGGCGGAATGACTGCTCCAACACTTCATGCGACGGTGATTCTAGCTTGATTCCTACCCCAGATCCGTGTTGGCTTGACGATCCGTCGGCGAACAGGGTCCACGATTTGGAGTCCGCTTTTTCTTCGGATAACTCGGGAGGAAGCTCGATCAAGAAGTCCGCTAGTACCTGCGACTTTGCGCATGTGCGCATTCTGTAGTCGATGTCATATTCACTGAGTTCAACTGCCCACTTTGCTATTCTGCCTGATTGAGTCGGGCTGTGGAGTATAGTCCGTAGTGGCTGGTTGGTCAGCACCACGATTGAATGAGATTGAAAATAAGGTCGCAGCTTCTGGGTTGCAGTGACTACAGCCAATGCGAGTTTCTCTAACGTCGAGTACCTTGATTCGGCACTGTCGAGTGCTTTGCTGATGTAGAAGACGGGCTTCTGGTCTCCCCTGTCTTCGCGGACTAGTACGGCGCTGACTGCTACCGTCGAGATTGCGATGTACAAATAAAGTGTTTCCTGGTCGGCGGGCTTGGATAGAACTGGGGGAGTTGACAGGTAGGTCTTCAGCTCGGCGAACGCCTTTTCGCACTTATCATCCCATTCAAACTGTTTGTTTCCTCGGAGTAGTTGGTAAAACAGGAGGCATTTGTCCGTGGACCTGGATATGAAACGGTTTAGTGTTGCTATTCTTCGCGTCAGTCGCTGCACTTCCCGGGTGTTACGTGGAGAGATTAGGTCGGAGATTGCTTTGATTTGCTTCGGGTTTGCCTCTATTCCTCTCTGGGTGACGATGTAGCCTAAGAACTCCTCGCAAGTTACTGCGAATGTACACTTAGCCGGATTTAGCTTCATTCCGTACTGGTTTAGCGTGGCGAAACAGGTGCGCAAGTGGTCAACGTGGTTCTTTGCGTTGGCTGATTTTACTAACATATCGTCTATGTACACCTCCATCGTCTTCCCGATCTGATCGGCAAACATCCTGTTGACGAGTCTTTGGTATGTAGCTCCGGCATTCTTCAGCCCGAAGGGCATTACCCGATAACAGTATATTCCGCGATCCGTGATGAACGACGTTTTCTCGCGATCGTCTGGGTGCATCATTATCTGGTTGTAGCCCGAGAAGGCATCCATAAATGATAGTAGCTCGTTCCCTGTTGTTGCTTCCACTATTCGGTCGATGTGGGGTAAGGGAAAGTTGTCCTTCGGGCAGGCTTTGTTGAGGTCTGTGAAGTCGACACAGATTCTCCACTTCCCGCTTTTCTTCTTCACAACGACTGGATTAGCGAGCCAGTCCGGATAGCGAACTTCTTCGATGGACCCCACTTCTGCTAACCGTGCTACTTCTTCATTGACGGCCTGAGCGCGTTCGGGGCCCAGCTTTCCTCTTTTTTGCTCGATTGGCTTGTACGTCGGGTCAACGTTCAGCTCGTGGCAGGCGATCTTCGGGTTTATCCCGGGCATATCTGTCGTGCTCCATGCGAAGGTGGAGGCGTTGTCCTTGAGGAAGCTCACTAGTTCATCGTGTAACGAGTCTTCGAGTTGTTCCCCGATTTCGACACATCGGGTTATGTCTCGCTCGTCTATGTTGACTTGGAGGATTCGTTTCATTCGTGGGGGTTGCTCTGTTGATGTTTCATCCGGGGAGATGTTCACATTTCGTGGCTGACTGTCCGATATTGCGAAAGTTCTTCTTATCTTGAGTTCTGCGATGAAACATTCTCTGGCTGTTCCCTGGTCTCCTCGAATCGTTCGGACTCCTGTTAGTGTTGGGAATTTCAGGCACTGGTGGTAGGTTGACGGGACGGCTTCCACTGAGTAGATCCAAGGTGTGCCCATAATAATGTTGTAAATGGTGGGAGTGTCGATTATGGTGAACTTGACGATTCTTGTGACCCCGCCGATGTGAACGGGCAGCTTGATCGTTCCAATGGACATTGTCGTGTCTCCATTAAAGGCGATCAGCGGCTTCGGGGAGCTTCTAATGGAATGTTCGCGGAGGTCCATGCGGTATAACGTACTCTTGAATATGAGATCCACGAAGCTGCCGGTATCCACCATCACTTTTGCGACCTCGCAGTCTGCTACTAACATCTCGATCACCAACGGGTCGTTGTGCGGGGTATGAACTCCGATCATGTCTTATCCTGTGAAGGTTATTGCGGTCTCGCTAGAGAGGGTCTTTGCTGAGGAAGTGTTGAGTGGCTCTCCCTACTTCACTGCCGAGATGGAACAGCATTTATGTCTCTTGATGGATATGACCGAGTCGTTGCAATCCTTCAGACCGCCCATAATCATTGAAACTCTCTTTCGTGGGGCTGGGGTGGCTCCGTCGGGTACTCGTACTCTCTATCTCGCTTCGGGGTTTCGTAACCCTGCCTTGGTGGTGTCGGAGCTCGTTCATGCACGCGTCATTCCTCCCGGCGTTCGTCTGCGCGTCGTTCGTCGGTATAGCGTTCTCCGTCGTCTACGTGATGCGTGCGTCTTTCGTCAGCCCGTTGTTCGTCGGGGCGATAGTTATCCTGCCGTCTTTCGTTGGGGCGATAGTTATCCGGACGTCTTTCTTCAGCTCGCCTTTCGTCGGTGCGGTAGTTATTCGGGCGTCTTTCTTCAACCCTCCTGTCGTCAAACTGTCTATCTCTTCCTCGGCTGTTCTGCTGGTCAAGGTTGTTGTTCGGGCGATGACAAGTGAACTTTTTCTTGTGCTCGTTGGGGGCGGCACCGTGACTTCACCTGCGGTATACTTGCTCAGCAGGAGTTCTCTCAGGTGTCGGCACTCATCGGTCCCATGCCCCCCATCTGTTGTGGAAGATACATAACTGGTTGTAGTCCAAGTCAGTGACTTTCTGCGGCTTTGAGTTCCCGGGCTGCTGTTGTTGCGTTTTTCCATCTCTGATATGATAGTTTGTTGCCCAGCGATCTTTGTAATCCGTGTCGTAGTGCTGGTAGGGCTCCTGGTATTCGTCGGTGCTCTTTTCCTTGTCTTTTGTTGACGAAGACTTCGAGTATTTTTTGGCAAAGGCGGCTTTTTCTTCCTCCACCTCAATGAAGAGTGTAGCCCGATGCAGGGTGTCTTCCAGGGTTTGTGGTTTGTTTATCTTCAAGTCGTCGCGAAAGGGGGATTCATACCATAGGGCGTTCCGTAGAGCTGGGAGTGCGGCCTCGTCTGCTATCGTGACTCTAGATGCTACTTCCTTGAATCGGGCTATGAAGTCCCTGAGGCTTTCCTTCTTCCCCTGAGCCATTGCCCAGAGGTCCGCAGTGGAGTGACTTTGCTGGATGAACATCGAGTAGTGTTTCAGGAATGCGGTTGAAAGCTGATGAAAGTTGTCAATGGAGTCCGCTTTCAGGCGGCAAAACCATCTTTGCGCTGCTCCCTCTAGGTTCTCCGCGAATAGTTGACAGTAGCCTGCATCCTTTTCCTCTGGTGAGAATTGGGCTCGTCCCATGGCTATGCTGAACGTGGTGAGGTGCTGGCTAGGGTCCGTCGTGCCTCCATACTTCAGGATGCGGATCTTTCCGGGGTGTGGGATGTTGTAACGGGTTATGTTACGAGTGAAAGGTACGTTTTGGGCTTCTCGTAGGACTTTATCTATCTTCGGAGCGACACTGACAGCCTTATGTACACGGGAATTGATATCCTGTAGGCTTTGCTTGACCAACTCGAGTTCGCGGTCCTTGTCCGTGGGTGCCGCTGGCAAGAGAGTTAGGGTAGGCGAGGCCTGGTTATATGAGGCGTGTGCTATGTTGTATGTGTGCTGGTTAGTCACGGGGTTAGCAGCTGGATCCCTTGTTTGTGCTCGGGCGCTATTCGCTTGGTTGATGGAATCCCGAGGTGGTGTGTTCCCTCCAAAGAGGTTTCTTTGGATTCTGGAAAGGAAGCCGTCGATTGAGGTTCCTGGGGTGGCCTGGTGGTCCCGTCTGGTTGGCCCCTGGCTGTAGAATCTCGGGGAGCGTGATAGTGCAGCGAAGCGGGAGTCGGTAGTTTGAGCCAGGCTGTCAATTCTCTGGACGAGGGTAGTTAGTAGACTCGTCACGTCGGGCTGAGGATGAAGGACGGTTCCTGGAGCGGGAGTGTGCGTCGTCATAGAGCTGCGGGCTTCTGTGAGTCCGGGCTCGGGATGTTGAGTTGTCGTGGTTGGTAGTGGACGTGCGTTTGGAGCAATTGTCCCCACCGACGATGTTGGGGCGTCGACAGCGGATCGGATGACTACTCCCTCTTGAGAGGCTTCATGCTGGGCGACGTGGGTAGTGCTGGACGGCACCGAGGTGATAGCGGCGGGGTTAGGTGGTAAATTTGCGATTGCGGATCTGAGCACTCTAGGCGGGTTCACCGGTGGAACTGGAGCTTCTTTCGACATTTCGAGCTACTTCTTGCGTGTAGGGACTTCCTGAAGTGGTCCCCACAGACAGCGCCGAATGAAGAAGGTGGTCTTAGCTCGGGTTAGAGGACAAGAAGAATGGTACAGTTTTGGAGATTGGTTGGGAGAAAAGAGAAGAGATTTGTAAGATTTAAATAAAAGTAAAGAGTGGCCGAAGAGTCGGAATTCTCGTTCTTATTGAAGTAGCCCGAGTATGATCGGGATGAGAGACATTTCAATTGTAATTTCTTTTACAAAGTGTTTGAGAGAGTTTTTGAGTTTTTTGTTCTATGTATTTTTGTGGAGATGATTCCCCTTGGCCTTTCCTTTGCCAAGGTTCTTCTTTTATAGAGGATTTTTCCTTCCAATTTCCTTTGAATCCTAAGAAAAATCCGTGACTTCAGGCTGGCAGCCCGCCGCCAGGCGCAGGTTGCCTCGTAACTTGCTATTTCCCGAAATAGGTACTTCGAGCTGCAGGATGCATTTATTACGACGTTAGTCCGCTTTACGCTTTCCTTCTTTGGTCGCATGTCAGTCTGCCTCGTAACTTGTTCTCGATGTCAGGTTGGTAGGCTGTAGGCAGTTGACATGTCTTATCTGTGTCAGTCTATAGTCAACCCCGCCTGGTTTCAGTCTAGCTAAAAGGCTATTCTGACACACAGCTGCCTAGTCAGCCCGATGCATCTTGTTTGTAGCGACTTGTAGTTTTGCTCGGGCTACTCTGACTGCTTTGACCCCGATTGTAGTAGCTTCGGGCTTCTTTCTCGGGGTGTAGCCCGACTTTCGGTGGGCCTTCTCCGGCTTCCAAATGGGCCACCAATTTTTGGGCAATTCTTTGGAAATGGGCATGACATTGAGAGGGTGTCAAGCCCATCTCTAACAGATTGTTTGAGTTTTTCGTTTTTTCGGATATTTTTTCGGTTTCAGATCGAGTCAGAGTATTACTCGAAACATGAATTACTCGAGTCTAAGACCCATTCGTGTTTTCCTTAAATTCGAGTTTAAATATTTTGATTGAGTTCGGGTTGGGAAAAATGTCCAATCCTACTTAGACTTGTTAATAAATTTGTTTTGCTTCATGGGCATTAGTCTAAAGCCGACTGTTAAGTATGTGGTAGTATACTTAAACCAAAAAAAAAGTATGTGGTAGTATAGTATTAGTGTCCTTATTGTGTCACTATCCAAATTCAAACCAAATAAAATGCATGTGTATGAATTATTAAAAAAGAAAAGAAAGAACACATTAAACTTTCAAACTGCTGAATTATTCAATAGCACTGTCTGCGTTTTGTTTTCTCTTTTCCATACTGGCTTGGAAGATTTCGCATCAATGTAAAAGGTATACGGATGTTATATATAAGTATTTAATTACATATTTTCTCTCAGAATTTGGGGATGTAGCTCAGTTGGTAGAGCGCTCGCTTAGCATGCGATAAGTACGGGGATCGATACGCTGCATCACCATCTTTTTTTTTTTTTTTTACTGCTAATTTTTTAAAGAACAAGCCTCTTCCTTATTCTTTTTTGGGTCCAAACACCAAACAGAACCATTGTTCTGTAACACCAGATTTGGCAATCAACTTGTATAACATGGAATGGCGAACTGGATTTGAGAACGAAAGTCACGAAGAAACAAGACAGTGCATACTAATTACATACGAATCACCAAAGTTGTTTTTAGATTCAGAAGAAGCAAAGTAAAAAAACAAAATCTAAGTTAAAGAAATGTAAAGAGCATATAAACACAACACCAAGAGACGGTGAATTTAGCACTTTACACAGAAATGCTAAGAGAAAAAGTTAAAAAAAAAAGTCAAAAGGATTCATTCCCCTTTTATAGTTTTGTTGAATTAGCTTTGTAGACTTGTTTGTTGGGTTTCTGGTTGAGGAGGAACTGAAACACTTCCTCCGTTCATTCTTGCTCTAGCTTCTGCAAACATTCTCTGTTGTTCCGCTGCTGCTTCCTCTTCCGTCATCTCTGCTCCCGTGTTCATCTTCACACTCCTCTGTGAATCTTGCTGCACAATTCGCAAAGCAAACAAACCGGTTAGGACTTCCATATGTTTTCAGGTCTGTAATTTAAGCAAACGGTGTAATGGGTTTACTTACAATGGTTTCGTATCTATGTTGCTCATAAGCGGCGTAGACTTCTTCAACGTACTCGCCAAAGCCAAGAACCTGTTTCGTGTATAGAAGTCACAATTGCGAAAGAAAACATATGTGTATATATTTCTTATCGATATACATTCTGATTGTTATACCGAACCTGTAGTGCTTTGAGAACGTGTTCAGGGGCGATTGTTCGTTTATCCTCTTTGTTACAGACTTCATTCGACTCTGAGGATATAAGATTTATGAACTCTGCAATAGTGTCCATACAAAATCGACCAACATTAGAAGAAGATAAACTGTTTAAAACGATGATCAGTTTCATTATCGTACAACGGATTGTTGAGAAATCGAAAGACTGATTCTTTCTTACCTACACAGCACTCAATCAGAAGATCTTGAGTATCTCTAGCAACACGAACATCTGCGGGTAACATCTCCTTTATAATTTTAGTCATTGTAGCTGAAAATTTTACAAGAAGAAAACATCTTTGTTTAGCAGATACGAATCATTGTGAAATTACTCTGATTGATTTCATAACCCCAAAGCAGTTTCTGATTCTTTCATCATCGTATCGATTAGCTTGAAACAGAGCTAGGTTTAGAAAAACCTATTCGATTTCAATAGATAGAGAGATCGAAATAAGGAGAAGAGAACAAACCTTTTGGAAGCGAAGCATCTTCCTTGGATTTTCCAACTATATCCATCGGATCCATTGTTTTAGCTCTACACAAACGGAATCACAAATCGAAATCACAAATCAGATCCACGTCGCGATGAAGAACAAGGAGGAGAGAGAGAGAGAGAGATAAAAGCTGAGAAACTAACCGAGTTTAACACAGATCGAAACCGGAGGCGATTAACGACGGAGTCACGGCGAGGTTGTACGGAATCGTATCGGCGGAGTTTTCTTCTCTCTCCTATTCGCCTTTCTCTCTACGCGTAAGTCGACTAGGGCAAAACAAGCGCGTGAATCCCACCCTTCTCCCCCAAACAGACTAAAGCGCGTGAGATTGTTATTTCTTTAAAAGCCATAACCAAATCCAAGTTGGACCTTACCCGACCCGAACCGGCCCATTAAATATAAGCCCAATGAATTTAGGGTTTCGTTAATTTTTTGCTTCTTCTCTGGTTCTGTCACTTCTATAAAAACCCTAATGAATCATGGTTTGGTGAAGAATCTGTCATAAACCCTAATTTTTTCCGCCATTTTAGTGTAAGCTAAACAATGGGAAGCGATACAGAAGCAGAGAAGTCGATTCAAAAGGAGAAGAAGAAGATTGTTTCTCTCGCTCCTATTGCTAAACCTCTAGCCGGAAAAAAACTTCAGAAGAAGACATTCAAACTCATTCAAAAAGGTAAGCGAATCTGAATCCGATTGATACATTTGCGAGCTCAAATCTGGAGTGTTTCAAAAGCATCCTCTCTGATAGTGTTTAATGTTTTTTGTAATTGTTTTGTTAGCTGCTGGACAGAAATGCTTGAAGAGAGGTGTAAAAGAAGTAGTCAAAAGCATTAGAAGAGGCCATAAAGGGTTAGTTTTTTTGTTACCGAATGTGATCTATGAGTGGTTTTGTTGCACGTTTGTTTAGTTTTTGTTGAAACCTGTGTACAAATTAAGCCGATGCTCTGGATATAAAACAATGAATGTAGCATGGTACTGTGCACGGAAATTGTATTTTGGAACGACATGTCTGCTATCTCTGAGTTTATTTGATGAGACGGCCTGGATTAGATCCACATTGTATATAAGTTTATGCATTCTTTTATTGTTTGGGAAAGAAAATGTGTGGTTGCATTGTCAAATTTCGTGTACAATTAAGCCGATGCTCTGGATTAGAATGAAGGTAGCATGGTACTGTGCACGGAAACTGAGCTAAAAGCGGATCGACATGTCTGCCATCTCTGAATTCTGCGATGAGACGGCCTGGTTTAGATCCACATTCTTTGATTATTGTTTAGTGCTTGAGTTCATTAGTTGAAATCCATTTGTTTTGTGTATGGTTAAGTTTTCACTATCCATTGTTTGGAGCTGTGTACAATTAAGCCGATGCTCTGGATCTGTTAGAATGAAGGTAGCATGGTACTGTGCTCAAAAACTGAGCCATCTTTGAGTTTCTTTGATTAGAGGGCCTGGTTTAGATCCACATTGTGTGTTTTTGCTTGTGATTATTGTTAGAAAAGTTGCTAATAGATGTGAAATCCGCGTTACAATTAAGCCGATGCTCTGGATTAAACAGAATGAATGTAGCATGGTACTGTACGCGGAAACTGAATCATGGGTTTGAAATGTCTGTGCCCTCTCTGAGCACCTTAACTGGTTCTTTGATTTGCGGGCCTGGTTTAAACCCACATTCTATTTGTGTAATTTTGCATCAAGACCTATAATACTTGTTTCGTTGATGTTTACTGTTTCTTGCCTGAGTTTTATGTTATAATCCTTTGTTCTCCATGCAGACTATGTGTTATAGCTGGAAACATATCTCCGATTGATGTTATTACCCATCTTCCAATCTTGTGCGAGGAAGCTGGTGTTCCTTATGTCTATGTTCCATCCAAAGAAGTAAGTCTGTTTCCTTGTTAATTCTATTATCTCTTCTTATGAACCAAGTCCGCAGTTCTAAGACATTGGTTTGAATACTATAATTCAGGATCTTGCGCAAGCCGGGTCTACAAAGCGGCCAACTTGTTGCGTCTTGGTCATGCTTAAACCGGCAAAAGGAGAGCTAAGTGCAGAAGATCTTCAAAAGCTAAAGACAGACTACGAACAAATCTCTGATGATGTTAAAGAGCTTACATCTTCTGTAATCTGATTAAAAACACAAACTAACTTGTGTTTTTTTGTTGTTGTTGGTTTAATTAAATACGGTGAGTTTCTAGTCATTTAATCACTAGTGTGCACATATTTTTTTTTGTTTTTTTTGATAATATTAAAAAGTCAAATAGTATAGTTTTACAACCAATAAAACCAGTACAAATAACGATTTCAAACCTAAAAAGAACAGACTAACCCATGTATCTACATCAAAAAACATGAATAAAAGTTATGAACAAAAGCCGGCAGAGAAAATGAACTATGCATCTCCACAGAGTGAGATCACTGTGGACACTTCCTCAAAATAATCGTGAATCAACCCCGTCGAAGCATAGAGGATCGAAGAGAGAAAATGAATCAAAATAACTCAAACGAGATCGGCACCGGTGCAATCGAAGTTACCGGCACAATCGAAGTTACCGGCGCCGAGAAACAACAACAATCGTCTAGAAAACTCTCTCACCCAACCGTCGCTCAACCTCTCCACTTCGTCACACAGTTTCCAAGTGTGCACATCTTATTATATAAAGCTGAACGCGTTTAACGTGAGCTCGACACGTAAGCATAATTGTAACTTACGATATCTTTACATGTGTCATTGTTAGTTTAGATCGTGACATATGTCAATTTATTATGTAGATTTTATAAAAAAGTCCTTTTAAATCAACTAACTCTTTTTTTTTTGTCATCTGAAATTGTATTATAACGAACAAAGCCCACATACATAAGTTTTTAAAAACAAAACAAAGCAAACAAACATAAGCTTGTAAAAACAGAACAGAATGAGAGAAGCAGAGCTTGACTAAAAAACAGAGCAGAAACGAAAGCACTATATACAGAATGAAAACACGACCCAAGCAAAGAGGTATCACAGCTCAATCACCCCGCCTCCAGAGGCTTCTCCGCTTCAATAATTGGCTCAAGCCACCTGGGAGCATTCAAGGCAACATATGATTGTCATCTAAACTCCACAGTGACACTCCGAGTAACAAGAAAGGCACTTCTATTTGTGGAGATAGTTTCTAAGGCCATTTTCCATTCCCCTACCTCAGTCAGAGCACGAAGAAGCTCCTGTCCCTAGCCTTTGAAGGCAGGCCATTCCGACGGTCGATCAACCGCTCCAATAAAGGTCTTCAATTCACACGCAAATATCACCCTAGATGAATGATGGCTGGTCATACTTTCAATTGACCAGAACAATCCGAGGAACTGAGCTTCTTCCAATGAGTTAATTGAGTTGAAAGCGCGACGACTATGCATTAGAATTACNAGAAGCCCCCCCCCCCCCCCATTTGTTTCTTTTTTGACCAAGATAGTCCAACATTACACTTTAACCAGTCTTGTTCAGGAGGCTCCCATCTTTTTTTGTCCATATAAGAATTCACAAGAGGTAGAGATACCTGTTAAGAGTCTCGTACTTGTGCCTGTGTCCAGTCTCTCGCATCATTAAAAACCTTATTAACGCATTCATCGATACTAAAGAGCTTCCCTTCGAAACAAAGAATGTTTCGATTTTTTCACAAGATCCATAAGATCCATGGGAAAAGATGATGACGTTCTTTGTTCAAACCAGAGGCATTATAAGTGTCGAGAAGGTAGCTGAAGTTTGTATAGATTAACGACGAACGGAACCCTTGAGTTGGCATTAATAGCTTTCCATAAGAAGACTTTGATCTTTGGGGTTGTGCATAGTTTCCATATGCTATCCTTCAAAGGATTCAAAGAAGGCCTCCTTTCTGCTTCTTGGATCAGTGATGATTTCGTCAACTGTGTACACAACCAATAACCAGATTTGACCGAATAGTTTCCATGTTTATTGTGAAGCTAAATCCAGTAATCCTCAACATTCCAAACTAGTTTCATTTGAGATATTCTGTGAACATCTTGCGGGAAGAACAAATCATTTAACTTTGTCATATCCCACGTGTGAGAGGGGGTATCGTGGACCCGTACACTTAAGTTGATGCTTCGTTGCTTGACCAAGGGTCTACGCATTCTGCCATCAAATTTCCACAAATCCTGCCACACTCTTATTGATTTGCCATTGCCAACCATGCGACGCAGACCTTGTGAGAGTAAATCTCTTCCGAAAAGCATGCTACGCCAAGCAAAAGATGGCTGTGAAGCAAGGACATCATCTGAGAAATCCGTTGATACAATATACCTACTCTTGAGGACTTTAGATACCAGGCTTGTGGGCTCAGTGAGTACTCGCCACGCTTGCCTTGCCAAGAGAGCTTAATTAAAGAGCTCGATATTGCGAAAACAAAACCCTCCATCCTTCTTGGGAAGACACAATCTGTCCCATCGTATCCAATGTATCTTTTGTTTGTCCGTAGTAGAATTCCACCAGAAATTTGATATGGCACTTGTAAGATTAGCGCATGTGCTCTTAGGCAGCTTGAATAGGGACATAGCGTACACCGGCATAGCAAGTAAAACTGATTTGATGAGGACATCCTTACCACCTTGCGAGAGAAATCGAGAATGCCAATTACCAAGCCTTGTTTTAAGTTTTTCTTGAATGTAGCTTAGCAAATCGACCTTAGAACCACTAAAACACTCGGGTGGGCCGAGATAGGATCCAGCCCCACCCTCGGTATAAATGGACAGAGAGTGTTGAATTTGACGTTTAATCTCAGGTTTCACTTTAGAGCCAAAAGTCACAAAAGATTTCGATGTGTTGATTACTTGGCCCGTAGCCGCTCCATAGATGCGAAGGATTTCTTTCAACACGTCACATTGTGCAAGGGTGGCTTTACAGAGGAACAAACTGTCATCAGCGAACAATAGATGATGCACCATCGGACCATCCTCTGAGAAACGTATCCCTTGAAGAGTGCCATTGCTTTCAGCCTTTGACAATAAGTGTACCAATCCTTCTGTGCATAATACAAACAAGAGCGGAAACAACGGATCATCTTGGCGTAGGCCACGCTTGGGAATCACCGAACCATGCTGTTGCCCGTTGACAAGCACCGAGTATCGAACCGATTTAACGCAAAAGAGAATCCAGTCAATCCACTTATAGTTGAATCCGAGAGCTTCTAAAAGCTTTTCAATATACCCCCATTCGACACGATCGTAAGCTTTGGACATGTCACTTTTGACTGCCATAAATTTTGTATAGATTGTCGGATGTGTCCTTAAGCTATGAATTAGCTCGTGAGCAATGATAATATTATCCGATATTAGGCGTTTTTCCACAAAGGCAGATTGAGTCACCGATACAAGAGAGGGCAGCAATGGTTTAAGGCGATGGACAAATATTCTGGAGACGATTTTATAGATAACAGAACACAAGCTTATCGGTCGAAACTCACTCATTCGGATTGCAACCTCTGTTTTCGGTATCAAACAAATTAATGTGTAATTCCAATCTGACGGGAATGTTCCTTGGGAGAAGAAAGCCAATATTTCCTCTGTTACCTTAACTCCAATGATATTCCAATAATGCTGAAAAAACCATCCACTCATACCATCAACCCCCGGAGCAGAGTCAGGTTGAATCGCAAAGACAGCTCGCCTTACCTCATCTTTAGTAACGTCACTTGTTAAGAGTCGATTCATAGCTGGAGTTACTTTTAGCTGAAAATCAGCAAATAAATCCGAGAAACATGATGGTATCGAGGTACGGAAGAGGTTTTGAAAATATGAGGAAGCTACAATTCCTTTGGCGTCCTCTGCTAAATGAGTTTTGCCATCATCATCCAACAGTTTCGGTACCCATCTACGAGCTCTGTTGTTCTTTACCGACATGTGGAAAAACTTCGTGTTGCGATCACCCCCGGCTAACCATTTCTCTCGGCTTCTCTGCCTCCAATATTGTTCCTCTTCCCGATACGCTATCACTAAATCATTCTTCAGTAATGCTATCTGACCAAAATCAGGATAAGGCAGAGATGATTCCACATCAAGAGCTAAGTTGAGCTGATGTATTCGATCATAAGAATATTATTTTAAAATAACTCTTAAAAGGCAAAATAATAAAAAGGAAAAATATTATTTTAAAATATTTCCTTAATTTTTTCATTTTTTATATTTCATATTTGTTTTTATTATATTTCTATTATGTGTCAAGAATTAATATGAAATCGTAAAACTATTAAAAAAACGCAAAACATTTTAATCTACGGTTAAATAATCTTAAATAAATAAGTATAAAAACATTTTTATATTAAAATTGGATTAAATTTACATTATATAAAATTTAAAACCTACTTTTAGACTTCTATAATTTATCTAGGAAGTATGTTTTCCAAATATTATTGATAAATT
>OVAN01010517.1:0-15674 GCA_900406275.1 Anastatica hierochuntica | reverse complement strand
AGAACCCTAGACGCGTGCCTTTCCTCTCGACGACTGCGTCTTATTTAAACTCCTCAAAGTGAAAATCCTAACCTCCTTAATTTGGGCTTCCTTATGAAATTAGGCCCACATGAAAGAAAGACTATCGTGACTTTTTTCCTTTTTTCAGATATGCTCCGTCTTTTCTAACAAGTCTATTCTGTTCCAACAGAAACTCCTCTTTCATATGTGTTAGAATGTGAGTAACTATTGAATTGGTAGTTTTGGCGGGTAATGAAAAGAAACAAAAAATTTGGGTATTTTTAAGTTTGACGGGAAATGAAATGGACAAGATTTTCTTATTAGGCCGAATTTAAGAGTGAATTTAATGGGCCAAATCTAACGGGCCCAATAATTTGAATGTTATGCTTTGGCCCAATAAAATGACCTTCAAATTTTGGCGGGAACAAACGTTTATTTACCCTTTAGTTATAAAATAATTAAGGTAAATAAGCAGTTTTTGTGGCCACTGTTAATCATGTGCGTTTGGTAAAGCGAAAAGTCTGTCAAACCCTAAAATCGTCGAGAGAGAGATGAATTTCGAAGATAAAGGGAAGAAATCGGAAGAAAAATATGGAAGGTGTGAAGATAAATTTGCACAACGGCTCTGTACACCTGTTATATCTCTGTTATTTAGGTACGAAATCCTGAAATTTTTTCGTTTTCGTGTGAAGCTGATACATTTGTTGTGGTTATGGTGGGTCGATGGATAGTGTATGCAAACAGAGAGTTGGATTTCAAGATTTACAAGTCAAGAATGGGTAGGGCTATTGATTACTCACCCTTTCAATGCATGGCCGAACTAAAAGAGGGGACTGCTAAGTTATACGGCTTGGAGGAGACTGTAGCTTCGGTTGAATTATCTTATTGGGATGAGAATTCGGCTATTGAGCTGAACACATACTTAGATTTCGGAAAATTTATCTCCCTACATCAAACAAACAAGTCATTGAACTTGTTTGTATCATTCAAAGAAATTGTTGGCGATGAATTGGTGTTTTTGAGAACAAAAGAGGCTACGGGTACGGTGAGTTGTAGGGTTAACAGTTCTGTTCCTGTTGTACCGTCGACCTTTTGTAGGGAGAAGGAGAAGTGTACAATTAATGATATAGACACTAGCGTCTCTTGTGGTGGACAGTTGATAAATTTTTATGAAGGTGGGTTAGATGATTGTCCTGAATTTGCCTTTGATGAAACAACTTTAAAGCACATAAAGGATCTAGAAGATGCTCTTCTTATGTCTGCTTCAAAAGATGTGACGGCTGATGGTAAAGAAGGTAATGGACATGATAATGTCGTTGATAAACAATATGATGAGGTGTTTGATAAGAGTAATGATGTTAAGGATGGTAAAGGAGATGACGATGATGCAGATGATGACAATACTGGTAAGGGATAAAATCATTCTGAACAGGAAGATAAAGATGAGAAAGATGACGACGATGAGGAACATAAGGAAGGAAAGGAGGATGAGGGAAATAAGGAAGATAAGGAAAATGAGGAAGATAAGGATGAAAAAGGTAAGGAAGATAAGCAAGATGAGGAAGATGAGGAGGATGAGCAAGATGAGGAGAAGGAAGGTAATGAAGATGAGCAAGGTAATGAAGATACCGAAGAGGACGGAAGCGAGGATTCCTCATATGAACCAAGTGAGGAGAGTAGTACAAAGGACACATATGAGAGCGATGATGATTATGATTATGACTATTGGAATGAATTCATTTTAAATGGCGACAATAGAGAGGAGGATAATGATTATGTGCCTACTAACTTAGATTTTGGTGTACACCCTGTGAGTTCAACTTTTGATCACGATGACTATGAGGATGATCATTGCCTTTATAATTCTACCTCAAGAGTTACAGTTGGGGTTCCAGAAGCAGGTGAATCCAATGGAGTCGTGCTTGTGACACCTCCAAAAGAAAATAGAAGAAGTCGTCAAGACTTAGATGACGATGATGACAAAGATGGTGATTTTGTGGATCCTTATCCCGATCATGTGGGGTTGGATGATGTTGTTAGGCCTGATAATGGAGGAAGTAGTTTACAAAAAGGCATTAAAATGACAGAAATATTTGGATACGAGGATCCCCCGCCTATGTTTGATGATATGGCTAGTAGAACTTATAATGTCAAGGAAAATTTAGAGTTTAAGAAGATTTACGCTGAAATTAAGAATGTCGACAAACGATGTTGGGATTATCTTGAGAAAATCCCTCTTACTCACTGAAAACGGTCTCACTCCCTGGGGAATAGGTACAATCTTATGTCTATAAACATAGTTGAGTCTCTGAACAGTGCTCTTCTTCCAGCAAGGGACAATCCAATTGTAGCTTTATTTGAATTTATCCGGCATATGATAAGTAGGTGGTTGGAGAGCAGACGGTGTACGATACGGAATCTGAGCAGAAAAACTCCAGATGAAGCTGAGAAAGTGCTTATGGCACAACTGGAGCTTTCAGGGGGTTACTCAGTGGTACGGCTTGATACTTGGGATTTTGAGGTCACATCCACGACAAGTGGATACGCTTTTCATGTTAGCCTAGAGAAGCGTACTTATTCTTGCCATGAGTTCCAGACATTAGGAATACCATGTCGCCATGCAATTGCATCATCCATATTTCGAAGCATGGGTCACAGGGAGTTTATAACATATATATTAAAAACACCTAAGTGGGGTGACACTGTGCGTATCATTACGCTACCTGTACCTAATCCCGATGATTTGGATATACCAGCATTGGTGAAGGATGATGACGACAATGAACCACCAAAGACAAGAAGACCGTGTGGGAGGCCTCCAAAAAGAGAAAAGCTTACACAGGAGAGATACCGGTATGAATTTTTGCCTGTACGTATGAAAAAAACTTTTTGTCTGTTCTAATCCATAAAATTACATTTGGGAAATTAGGAGGGGCATGCGAAGAAGCAGAAGGTGAACAAGTGTGGAAGGTGTCGCCAAAGTGGACACAACAAAGTGACATGCAAAGCTCCTTTGCCTTGATAAGAGTTAGTTAAGAGGTGATAATTGTGTGGAACAACCTTTTTGTGATAACTTAATGTACACCAACAGCTTTTTTTTTGAACAAGTGTACACCTAAGCTGAACTGCATGAAAGGTGATAAGTGGGTATGATGGGTTTAATCAGGTTGTACACCAACCACATCTCTAATTTATATATGCCTGTATGGAGAGAACTTAATTTTTTGATTAACTATTTTACACTTTCGGAGTACCGGTATAGTATGGTGTACGCCTGAACTGCAAATGGAAAACCAAGTGCACACCCAGTGTGTACAACACAGTGTACACTCTTAAGCTGTTATACCTACTTTTAGGACTTCTATTCTTCTGGTGTACGCCTTATGCTGCACACTTTTGCTGCTCTCAGGTGTACGACTTATGTTGTACAGTAAGGTGTACAATAAGGTGTACACGTTACGTTTATAAGGAATACCCAGTGCACACCCAGCGTGTACACCGTGCGTAGGTGTGCACACGACTAATTTCGTTACTTGCGTATTTAATGTTAGTCCACAAAAAACAGAACACGCATCCAGATAGAAGTCTATACGTTGAAAGTAAAAAATAAATGTTAAGCAAATAACGCAAAGTAGCACATGCTGTAAAGTTAAAGTCAAAGCATGTCACACACTTCTTGTGTCGTACGAAATAGCTTGCACTTGTTGCAAAATGGTGCAAAAGCAAGGTCAAGGTGAACGCAATTTGGGAACTGGACAACTTCATCCTCTGGCCAGTTGAAGAGATACCAGTACCTACCTTCCTCTGAATTCTAAAACCACACAAGCTCGATTTTGATCTGCTCACATAGGTGATTCAGCTTGAATGAGTCAAGCAGCGCAAATTTCTCGGCTTACATCTTAAATGCGGCGCTTGACTGGACTGTGTTACCAAAACAAGCATGAAACATACCTAAAGCATGAGTAGATGCTTCTTCGAACGGTACGTTGTGTTCAAGCAAGCGGAGGGTGCTGTATAGGTCTCTACCGTCCGTTGCGAGGCACAGAGCTTCATAGTAGATGGCCTAAGGATTAAGTGTTGCTACACATTTCTCAAAGAAACACCGCCATTTACCATATTCCTGAATATGTCTCTCATGCATACAAACTTCGATTAGATTGCAGCTACGCAAGACTTCCTCTGTGTGCATGAGCATATAAGATCGCTTGCCCGCTAGCATAAACAGACGTAGATCCGTTACCGATTCATCGCCGATGAGAGTGATTATTTTTAGTAAGATATCATCGGGAAAGTTTAGTGGAGGTAACATATTTCGCTGGTAGGGTTACAACTGACAAATAAATATGAAGAAGATCAATTGGGAACGAGATCTAAGACAAACAACAACTCATGTATGAAGGATTTTAGAAAGAAAGAGATTTGATGAAGGAAAGGCTTTACTGTGTCTTATAATGTAGTTACGGAAGACGAAGAGAACTTGCCCTCGCTTGTTCACAATAAAAGTAAACTTTAATGTAAGGTAGTTGGTACAATTAAAAGGTAAACTTAAATGGAGTATCATAAATGTCCACAATAAAAATCCTTATATTGTATCGCGGTGAATAGGAGGAAATTGTGTTCATTAAATAGTAACGTTAAAGTTAGTACCACAATATTGGTATTATATGATTTACATGAAAACATTGTTGTCCCTTAATGTAGACAACTATTCCCAACCATAATACTCGAGGAATATATGTCATGATTCGCAGGATATTGTTTTCATTAAATGTATCTTTATATTGTATCGGTACGAGACGAATATATGTCATGATTTGGAGGATATTGTTTTCATTAAATACTTAGGTAAAATTTCGTGCCACACTATTCCTATTATATCTTGAATATATATAATATTTGTTAGTGTACATCTTACTACGCACACTGTACAGGCGTACACCTCTCATGAACCCGCGTACACATTACGAAAATATGCAAACTTCAGGACAATCATAGTTGATGAACAACATAACATCACATTTACCAAAGGAAGAAATAAATATCTCTTGCGGTTCGAAATAAAATGCAGTCATTACAAAAGGGCTCATCATACAGGACGCAATCTATGACGCATTCAGACCATTGAACAACTTGGTCATCGAGAAATAGGAAACGATCGCATATGTCTGATGGTTGGAACCACCTTAATTTCGACATCAACGACCACACGCTTCACTGATATGTTGGGAGTTGAGTGGGGCGTGGTTCTCAGCATACTTTTGAAAACAATGACTATTTGAAGAAGGATTCCTTAGGCAAACATGGAAGATCCCTAACGCAAGAACGGACCCCTCGTGGAATGGTAGATTCTCTTTAAGGTGTTCGGCGGCTTTATCTACATCGGCACCCTCAGTTGCTAGCCGTAGAGACTCGTAGTACAAAGCCGTTGAGTTACGAGCTAGGAAACATTTCTCGAAGAACACCCGAAATCGTGATTCTTGTCGGATGTCGTCACCGTAGTAACAAACACCATTAAGGCCACATGTGCGGAGGACTTCATCTATGTGGACAATGTTGTAACTCCGTTTACCCGCGAGAACAAACGACTTGAAGAAAATAGCGGATTGTTCACCAGCATCATTTATTATTCTGCGTAGTATGTCATCTGGCAAATCTGGTAGTAGATATATATTTTCTGGGTAAATTTTGTTCGATAAGAGTTTGAGGTGGATCACTTGTTTATAACTATTTAAAAGCGCATGAAAATAGGTGGGTGTACAAGGTAGGATACAATTTAATGAACTTTAATAAGAGAAAAAGCACATAAAAATGGGTTGGTGTATAAGTTAGGGTACAATTTAATGAACTTTAATGAGTGGGTGTTGGCACAATTTGCAGAGAGAGTAAAACGCGCTAAAATATTTCGAAATTTAAAGTTATTAAATGTTGACAACTACCCAACGAAAAATGCTTCGTTTGTCAAGATCTTCTTAAATAACATCAAAATTCTCTCTCGAGAACTAAAGTTATTAAATGTAGACAACTATCCTCAATGAATATCTATATATTTACCTGACAAATTCGCCACCGTATGATTTGGGGGATATTGTCTTCATTAAATACGGAAATATTCCTAGTTCACGTAACAATAAATATATGAATAATTTAAACGATTTAGCCAAGATATTTTAATAAACATGACATTTGACATAATTCTTTAACATCAAAATCATAAAAATAATTAAGCATGATATTTAACATGAGAAAAAACATGGAACATTTCTTAAGTTTCCATCATCCGCAAAACATTGAAAATTAAAAGAAACACATGCAAATGGATAAGACAAGGGGTTGTAGAAGGAGTGATACTTGGGTGATGCGGTTCTCTAGTTTGGGTCATCGAAACCGTCCTCGCCAATTTCTGACCAATCTAGGCCAGGGACGTTTATGGCTTCACGTTTTGCCCAAGCATCAATCTCCGCTTCAACCTTGGACTTCTCCAGCGTAAAACTATTGTGAATCAGGGCTTGCATGACGCCCATTGCTTCTTGTTTGGCCGCAAGACGTTGGAACTTGATCATCGCCTCATTTTGCTTGTCTTTAGCCCGCATGTGTCTCGCAACTTCGCTAGAAAGGCTCGGTACTTAGCCGAAGTTATGGAGCCACCGATCGAAGGGTCTTCTACCTTCCTTTTTCGGCTCTCTCTGACATTTTCTCAGAATTTACTTGAAGAGAGGAAGAAGGAAGAATACGGTTTGAGAGATTTGTTTGTGTAGCGAAATATGGATTTAGTTGTTGTTTACCGTATATAAAGATGAAATAAAGCAGTTAATATCGTCGAACTACTACGTAATTAGTGACAATTACTGCTAAACGTGGAACGTGGCAAAGAAACCGTAATTGCTGACGTGTCCGCTTGTTTGTGTAGTTTACGCTTCATTGGTGTACAATATATGGCGTATAATAGTCAACCGTACACCGCATTTGTGGTGTACAGTGTATGGCGTACAATATTGCCCTATTTAATGTTTCCCCATTAAATGGGGGTAGATATCTAGTTGCGATTTCCAAGAAAAGCTTTAATTGTTCTTTGCCAAAACAATATCTACAAATGTTATGTAAATGAGGCAATTACATCAAATTTAGGTTGATAACATTTATAGCACCTAAAACTAAACATTAACATTGAAAAATCGAATGAATTTTTAAAGGCAATTGTTATTAATGTAGTCATTAAAATCATTTCCAAGTGTGAGAAGCAATATATGTGTGTATTTGTGTGTATGATACGCTTCATCGGTGTCCAGTATATGGCGTACAATGTGGCTACTTTGGTGTACAGTAATCCACCTAGAAGATCTAAGCGTACACCGAATTTATGCAGTGTACAAGATTAAAGTGTACAAGGTCAAAGCGTACACCGAATTAATTTCAATAATAAAAAAGAACATGAAAACTACATAACACAACATACGTAAAATGCAGTCTGGTACAACGAACAGTCGTTGCAAATTGGTGCTAATATTCCCTTGTGAAAATATTCGCATTTGGGTTTGGGGTAAGGCACAAATTCCTCCTTGGGGAATTTGAAGCTACGCAAAAAGTATGACTATAACTTGGCCGATATAGGTCTATATCGCTTCTCAAAACTCGACACATCTGAAGAAGGATGTCAGAGGCTAACGATGCGTGATTGTCTTCATACAGCATGAAGGCTCGTGTTTCCCCGCTTACATCGCCTATACAACAACATAAGATATCTTGCGCTAGCGTTGCGTGTGGATGCAGTGGGACAATTGATTCAAGAAGGGGAATAATCACGTAGAGGTCGTCATGTTGAGTTGCAAGTCGCAAAGCTTCTAAGTAGATTGCTTGTGAGTTACCCGCTGCAAGAAATTTTTCAAAAAAGTTCTGTACCGACCCCCTTCCCTTATATGAGCTCGATCGTAGCCAATTGTAGACAAGTTGCACTTCCTCAGAACTGTGTAACTACGAACAATATCATTAGACCGTTTGCCCGCTACCATGAAAGGCTCAAGTCACCACCACTGCATTTCACCAACTTTCTCTATGATCTTCGCAAGTACATCGTCTGGAAGGTCAGGAGAAGACATTTTTTTGTGGTCAAGAATCGTTTGTAAGTTAATGGAACTAAATGTTGTAAATATATGTCAAAAAGACGTTGATTGGTTATTCATGTGTTTATTGTCGTATTTAATGTTTTCCTCTTAAATGAGGTAGATATCTTGTTGCTATTTACAAGCAAAATTTGTAAGAAGTCAATAAATGAGGCAATTGTTATTACTGTAGTCAATAAAATCATTGACAAGTGTGAGAAGAAGTTTTTAAATTTTAATGATAGTCTCACAAATCCCTTTTGATGTTTTTCAAGTTATCATTGGTCTTGTGGCTAAGCATAATTTTCTTCATCTTGGTCCATTTATACGCGCTAGAAAACAAGGTTGCAACCTTGTACACACAAAGACCGTTCTGAGGAAGTGCAACCTTTATGCGGTTTACAGTGACCGAAGTCATATTTCTCCCCTTTGAAAGGATCGCACCTTCTTTGAAAAATGTCTTTGTAAAGGTAATACTCAAGCAATCTTCTTCGAGGGGTTGCGTCTAGCAATGGAAGGCTGTGATCTTCAACGAGGCATACAAATTCTCGTAGCAAATGTCCCACATCACGAGGAATCTACGTTAGCGTTAGGCACTTTTTCCGTCTATCTTGGGGATGCAATCACAAGAAGCCAAGCTTTTCAATGGTATGCTCAGCATCACGCAGATTTCGGATCAGAGCTTTTCATGCAACAAATCGAGGAGGTATTTTATCTCATAACACGCTTCAATCCCCCGTACAATGACATGTATGAAAAGACGTTCACCTTTCCAGACGACGATCATATATCGTTACCACTATATGCAACTATGACCTTTATTGGTTTGCACGTGATATTTGCAGGATGCTTTAAGAACCTTTGTTGATTTATAGCCTATTCCTTCTATGCTACCTTTAATCACGTGTATGAATGTCAAGGGAAAATTAAGTTTGTCTTGTGTTTGTTTCTAGAAAGTTTTCACGAGTCTAAAACCTATCTCTTCAAAATGCAGAATGTACAATGTACAATTTAACCGCTGGAGGTGAAATTCAAAGACATTAACTCCTTCATCAGAATTTTATTGTTGACGAGGAGGGTGGTAGTTAACGTGAATTATATCTACCAATAAATTGTTACTATCGCCTTTCCACTTGTTTTGGGCAAGTGTAGTATAAATAAGATCTAAATAGGTGACTCCCTAAGCTAAAAAAAAAAGATGGAAGCGAGAGAAGGATCATGCAGTAGACGTAAGAGCAAGGCGGGTCAACTCACGGTGGTATGTGAATGTGGTTTGCCAGCAAAGATTAGACAAGCTTGGATGGACAAGAATCCTGGGCATCGATTCTACAGATGTGAGAGATACAATGTAGGTCGCTTCCTTGTAAAATGGTTTGTAGCTGTTTTTAGGATCTCTTCTTTTCACATTTTCATCTTACAACATGTTCTTATTGTTAGCGTGAAGATGAATGCAAATTCTTTCGTTGGTTCGATGAGGGAGATGCTTGCAGGTGGCAAAAGGCAGCACTTATTGAAGCAAGAGACGAAATCCGAGAGAAGAACAACGAGATTGCTCAATTGAAGCGAACGGTAGCTGAACTCCGAAATGATTTAGGAAAAAGGCAGAAGCTGAAGAAGAAATCATCGACGGATTTCTTCGTCTATTAGTTAGTCAATATAATGTTATATGTTATCAAGGATTAATTATCGATGATATGAGTTTAAAGTTTCCCACTTAAATTTTTTTTATGAAAAAAACTTAACTGCTTTACTTAGGTTTATACCTTCAATTAATAAGGTGTACGTATAAAGGTATACACCTTAAATTATAATGGTGTACACCCTGAATAATAAACGTTTATTCTTTGAAATCACAATGGTGTACACCTTCAAACCATCTAACATGGTGTGCGTAACAAAGTGTACAGTTTGAATTATACTGGTGAACATCTTGAATTATAATGGTTTACATCTTCAATCATACTGGTGTATACTTTCAAATATAATACTTGATACATTGTATTATCTTGGTTTAAATCTTCAATTATACAGGTGTACACCTAGCATTAGGATGGTGTACAATGACGTGCACCTTCAAACCAATTGACAAGGTGGACGTAACAAGGTGTACACTTTGAATTATAGTAGTGTACACCCTGAATTATATTAGTAGACACCTTCAGTTATGCTAGTGAATACCTTTAAATATACTTGTGTACACCTTCTATTATAGGGGGTACACCTTGAAATATAGAAGTGTACACCTTCAATCATACCGGTGTACGCATTGTCTTATATTGGTGTACACCTTGCAATATACTATCGTTCACCATCAATTATTTTTGCGTACACGCTGGATATGTAATTGATGAACAAGAAAGCATCTCATAGTACATTTCAATAACTTCAATAAAACACATGCCCAAAGGAGTAATCAAAGGTACACATCACGTGCAGTTCAAAAAAGTGCACACTCGTTACAATTGGCATCGCCCTCGTATACATTGCAGACGTACGCGCATTGGGGTAACTTGATCATAGAATCATTCGAAAACCTGAAGGACGACGTGTACGTTGACATATTACCTTCTCTTCCAGCGGTTCCTCCACTAGCCGTTGCTCCTCCGACACGAGTTCCGATTTCCTCCATCGTTCAATTTCTTGATTTGAGGTTGCAATCCGAATAGTTATTTCGAAGATTTCAGGGCAAATTTGCTTTTCTGTTCTCTGAGAACGAACAAAGTTTCGTTCGTCCGAAGATTGGGAAGACAAGAGAAATGTATACATATAGGTAACCGCGAAGCTACATAACTAGGTGCTCCAAAGTAATCTTGTCCGTCAGAATCTCCTTCATGTACCTCTTCAGGGATGATACCATCTAGACAGTCTCAACAAAAGACAACCAAATGTGTGATTCACCTACAAGGTTCTTCAACTTCTTATATTCACACTCATTGATCTTTTTTCTGTGTTCGGAAGGATATGGTGCCTTAGGAAGATAAGGCTGAGGCGATATGTTCCTTGGCCTCCACAAGGTCCTGAACATCGTGTGAAGTCTCAGCAAGTTTTTCATGGGGAGGATCGATTGATCCACACATGGGGGAAGGATCGATCACTTCCATTCTGCCATTTTTGGAGTTTGTGTTTTTTACACGGGATCTCGATCGATTGATTCTTTCCTGAAAAAAATTCTCAATCAATTTATCACTTCTCAACGTAATCTCACTACAATATTCTTTTGGATTTTTCTTGGGCTTTCCAGGTAAACCTCATGGTGATGTTGTCTTTCAGATGACGTTTGAGCAACCTAGGTTTCCAACAACTTAATGTGGGTACTCAATGCTTTAAATTTACCGTTCAAATCTACATAAATGTTGTCGAATTTAGCATTCATATCCATAACATTCTTTTGCTGTCCTTCAAGTAACTGCTGCATCATTTATTTCAGCTTAGAGTCGTGAGAAGATGAGGACGTGTTTCCTTGACCCTAATAGTCAGACTGATTGTTGCTCTTGAAGTTTCCATATTGTTGTTTCTACTAAAAACCATTGTTCCCAAAGTTGTTTCCTTGAGCTTGGTTCTTATTTTGATACCCCTCGTTGAAATACTCCAGTTTTGCCCAAAAGACATGTTATGAAACTAGTTTTGTTGATTAAAACCTTTATTCCCATAGTTTCACTCTCCTCCAATGCAATTCACATCAACTTGATAATCAGTGGACTCTTCAATAACAAACTCTTGGAAACTGTCCAAGTTTCTGCTCTCAGAACATATGGTCATCATTCTGATCTCCCACAAAATGTATGACCCTCTAGTCTCTCTTTATCAGCAAATCGAGTTCGGTTGCAAATAATCAGACATCTTCACATCAATCCCTGAGCTTTCGCTAGAACGAACATATTTTGATATGTGATTCGCCTGACTAGTTAACATTTTTTGTCATATAAATCACCATTGTTAGCTGTATCATAACATTTTAATGTTTCTCATCAAACTCATCATAGAAAATATTCAGAAGATTCACATCGGTATACCAGTGATGCGAACAATCTACAATATACTCTCTAAATATTTCTCAAGCTTCATAGAGGCTCTCTGTCCATATCTATTGAAAATTTACAATTTTTTCTCTGAGAAACCTTGACTTGGTGAAGAATTTTCCCAAGAATGCTACCTTGGTCTCCTCCTAGCTAGTAAGAGAATCAGGTTTTTCATGAGTCTAATCACCTGATAGCTTTGTCCGTCAATGAGAATGGGAAAAATTCTGTACTTCAGATCATCTTCATGTACTCCATTTTTCATGATTGTGTTGAAGATAACTTCAAACCCTTGCAAGTGATTAATTAGATTATCAGTCAGAAGTCCATAAAAATGGTTATGCTGCACCGAGTTGATGAGACTCGTCTTAATTTCAAAATTATTCCTTTCGATGGTAGTGGAGGGATCTCAGCTCGATCCACATAGAATACCTCATGGGAGTTATAGTGCACAAGAGTCAGCCTCATCATAAGCTGAGGCACTCTTTGTTGCTGGTTGTTTTGTCCATTGACAATGTCGATACCGTCTCCACCTGTAGTAGGTGGATCCGGATGATTGTTGTTTCAGTCTTGAAGACCTTGTTGAAGCTAACGAAGGTTCTGAACATCAAGTGCTTTCTCTTTTTTTCTTATTTCTCTCTAAGCAACCAAGTTCTAGCATGAAAGGTAGAAGATTGCTTGATCATTGACTCATATTTGTTCATGCACCTACAAGCACACAAACAAATAGAAAAAATAAAAGATTAAAAAAGATAAAATAAAATGCCTTAGTCGCGTTATGAAACTAATGATCTAAGATGACCAAATGGTCCCCGACAATGGCACTAAACTAGATCACTCAATTTTTAACTTGATAACTAATTGCAGGTGCACAATAATGTATGCAATAGTGTATACGGGATCGAATCCGCAAGGACCAGTGATCACACGTATAGAACAAGAATCAGATACGAGCTAAGGCCATAAAGAAGATTGTGAGGGAACTATTCGAGCTTAAACAGTAAATGAAAGCAAGTGAACACGATATCAAAGAAAATTTGGTTGTAAGTTAAAAGATAAGAAACGCTGGGCACATGGTATTTTTGAAAAAAATTAAAACCCAACTAATGGACTACTTACTCATAGTAATCAAACAATCACATGATGAATTCGAAGAAAACATAATTGTAATTGAAAAAGGGTTAGGGAGAGGATTTATAATACTTCTCTAAATGAAACACAAGTAGAAATAGTGTCTCTTAGGATTCAAAGCTTAATGTCTTCTTAGAAATCTCAAAAATAGCATAAAGAAACCTGAAAACGAGTTTGTTCTATTTTAACATGTATCCGAATCTGAAAACAGGTATGTTTCAATTTAGTTTTGATTTGGAAAATAACTTTGCATCGTGCCTTTCGTGGGAATGGATCGACCGATCATTTTCATTATGCCAAAAATTCATCATCGAAAATATGTTTTGGATCGATTGAGTCAAGTCCAAGGATCAATCGATCCTTTCTATCTTCTCAACTACATTTTGTTCGCAAAATACTTTAAGCTCCAATTTATTGTCTAAACGCGTTATTTCCCTTGTAACATGTGTAAACACTAAAGAAGGCCGGAAGACTCCAAAAAAATCGAAATACATATGACAATGCACTTTTCTTGATTTACAATTCAAGTAAGATCACGTGAAAATACAATACAGTCAAAGTTCAAGAAACAACAGGTTGTGCCCAAGTCTTCAGCAGAGGTTGAATATCGCAGTCTCTGTTTCACTACTGATGAGATCGTACGGTTAACTCAGTTTTTTAGTGAGTTTAAATTTGATTTGGTTAAACCCACTCTCCTTTGGTGTTAAAACACGACTGCTATTACATATTGTTAATAATCATATGTTCCATGAGCGAACAAAACACATAGAATTTGACTGCTATAATGTTAGAGAACGACTGGTTGCAGGTTTGTTTAAGTTGATGCATGTGAAGTCTTCTTTGCAGCTTGCCGATCTTTTTATTAAAACTTTGTATCTAGCTCCGTTTCGACAAATAATATACAAGATTGGATCATTTAATAACTTTGTTTCATCTTAAGAGAGACTATTATGTCAATGTTTTATAATCTTGATAATATGATTTGTAAACTTGGTATACTATAAACTAGTATTTTATATATAGCAATTTATTATTTATTTTTTCATGTGATAGCATTTTTTATTTATGTCTTTGGGTTTTTTTCAGCCTTATTTATGTCTTTGGTTTAGGCATCAAATGTGTATATACCTCAATTGTAAAATTTTGACTAATTAACGAGAATGAATTTTTATTATGAATAGTTTCTTAACGTACTTTCGAGCATAGTGCAAAAAGACAAAACAACCATGTGCAATAATTCATTTTTTGTTTACGTTTCTTGAAGACATCCTTGTGTAACGTAAACGAAGTGAAAAAGAGAAACCATAGGGACCCAAGTGGCATAAAACGGCAAATAACGTTATTTGGTTTGATTGTATTTGGTTGGCCGACATTACTTCGTTAGTCCCAATAAATAGAAACACGAAATACCAAATTTGTCCTTTGGGTTTAGTGATTTGAACACGAAATCTTTGCTTTTGATTTTAGAGCTCCACACGGCACACGCCATGAAGAAGATGCAACCATGTATAACTCACCAAATGGCTTGCTATTATTTTTGGGAATATTCGATTTTGCCTATGAAACATAACATAACTCACAAACATCTTTTCTTTTGGTTTTATTTCGGTTTAGGAATGATTAGTTTCCTTTAACAAAATTCTAAGAAAACAGAACTAAATATTTTGTTTGGTTTGAATACATGCAGATAGTTTTCCTTTTGTTGTTAAAAATAAACACCTTATACATTAAAAGAAAGTACACTTTAATGAATTTTTTTTGTTAAAAACTTTTTACAGGTTGATCATATGTGAGCTCAGAATTAATGTTATAATTTGATTGGTTGATGATTTTCTATTTTTAATTTAATTTTGATTTATTTAATTCATTTTCAAAAATCAACAAATAAACCATGAACCACTTTAATTATTTGCCCAACAATCTTCTCAAATACAAAAATATTATCCAATTGCCAAAAAATAGATTACTCGATTTCTAATTTTCAATTTATATTAATAATGTTAACATGTTTTCTATTGTCGTTTTTATCTAAAAATCAATTTAATGTATTCAGGTTGACAATATAAATCCTTATTATTATATTAAATTTTTTGATTAAGATAATTAATCTATTACATCAAAATAGAATTATGTATTACAATTTTAAATTTACATATTAATAAATTTTTTAAAGATTTTAATTTTCCTGCAATTTACATTTACAAAGTTATAACTAGAAACTGAACTGTGTTGCGCGAGATATTTTTATATCGCACTATCATATTTTGTTTTGTTATTAATTTCAAATAAATATTTTTCAAAAACTTGTCTTTAAATTTTAAATAATTAGAATTTAATATATAAAAGTTAACTATATATAGTAATAATATTTGAAAATATGTGAAGTCCATCATATATATAAGATGGTATGACATATATATATATATATATA
>OVAN01010516.1:0-15674 GCA_900406275.1 Anastatica hierochuntica | reverse complement strand
GTTTTTTTGGCTTCGATTGGTAAGTTCAGGGTTTAAATGGCAGTTTTCCCTTTAATTTATTCTCAATTCATTTTCTTTTTTCTTTTTTTAATAATTCGGGTGTCCTAATCCCACCGAGGTGATCTAGACTAGCCGGTGCCGGGGTCCTAGGCCATGTCCGAGGTGGTCCTGAATGGGACACATAGCCTGGACACTTGAAACCTGGACACGCCTACACACCGTCGGTCCCGGGGCGCTGGGGACCGCATGTGAATACCTCAGAGGTGTCATGAAAAATCGTGAGGTAATTCCTTCTGTTGGGGATCGAACACGCGACATGTCTCCAGGAAGCGACCCGTCCTTGCCAGTAGGCCACGACGTTCCGGACAATTCTTGATTCATTTTCTTTTTCGCCGTATTCTTAATTCATATAAAAAGTATACAAATTATATCTTTTAGGAATATAGTTTTACATGTATTACAAAATTTAAGATAGTTGGTTTTATGATAAGGCTCAAAATTCACACGAGCACATACATGTCTATATATAGTTATGTTGTCTTTATATTGTTATGTGTAGGTGTTTAACTGTTTAGAATATAGTAGTATGCAGAGTCTTTTGAATTCTTGTAACTGAATTTGAAAGTGTTACTCCTAGACGAGAGAACATGTGTTTCACCAAATGACAAATTGCCATTGATTGCCATTAATGACCTATGGAATTTTATTCGCATGAAAGACACATAGATACAACACCCTTGAAACTTGAAAGTGATACCAAGTCAGAAGCATATTTATTATAATGCATTTCATAGAAAAAGTTTCATATTCGAAGCAGAATATATCAAGGAATAATATTTACTTTTCACATTTAAATAGATAGTTTAGTCTAAAGCTGATGCATATAATTGATAACAAAAATAAAAATGTTACACAAAAAGACAGACGAAATGGTTTAGAAGAAAGAAAAACTATTTAACTTAGTTGGTATGTACTACATAACTAAGAATAAATTTTATACACTTTAGAGAGAAAAAAACTATCAAAAATTTAAAAAGGGTGTTGGGTTTTGGACCAAAAAGGACACTTTTTGAAGGGTACAAAGACAACATTTATTTGGGGATGAGAGTGTGTTGAACATATTTGTTGCTCGGTTTAGTGTGTCGAGAGGGGCAGATTCAAATATAATAAAAGTCGCAACCAATATGGATTTAATACGATATTAGTTTCCCATTAAAAAAAAAAAGGAGATTACTACTTGGTTCGTAAATAATTTCACCTTTTAAGAAACAAAAATAAGTATATTAACAAATAACAATAGATTCTAATTAGATAAATCAGCTATTCGAATCAGACACAATTCAATCAAACATTATCTTAAAATTTTGTTTTCGAGGATTAAGTTATATATATACAAAAATCAGAATCAAAAGTTAATTTTGAGCCATGCTCAACGACTATTTTATGAAGTGTAAACCACAATAAAAATAAAATAAAAAGGAAAAGAATATCAACTTCTAGCCGAGTCGAGCAGAAAATTATTACTATTTTCTTTGTATTAACATAAAAATGTTTAATTTTGATGTATGCTGTTTTTTCAATACTAGTATTTATAATATAGACCAAAATAACATAGCTAACAATTAAATAAATTTTAGAATTCAAACAGTCAAATCAAACAAAAATTATATTTTCGGAAAATATTTTAAAATATTATTTAATTGAAAACGAAATTTCTTTTTTTTCCAAAAATCTTTTAAGATGACACTGATGGAGTATTTTTTTTTCACATACTGATGCAGTATTAAATATTGATTTTTCTTATGTTGTTTTGTAGTATTCAATTGGGTTCACATGTGCAGTATGGGCAGCTACTTCAAAAATCATAGTTAAGGTTTCTTCTTCAATTAAACCATTTAATATGTTCTTCTTCTTCTTTTATTTCTTTCTTTTTTTTTTCGCACAACCATTTAATATGTTCAAAGCATTTAAAAAAAAAACAGTTCCGCAACTACAAAAACCTCTGACAAATGTGAAAAGGATTTTGTTTAAATTTGAAAGAAAATTAAAAATAAAAGTCCATAGGAAAGTTAAGCATGGGCCTTCTCCTCTATTCACTAGCTAGTCCACTACATTCAAAGTGTTTATTGTCACATATGAATGAAAATGCATTAACTTTTCCTTTACAAACATCTAATCATATGGTTTACAAACATTTTTTACATATTCCGAATCTTCCTATTTAGGATATTCAAACAAATATTTTTTTCTTCCGGAAAAAAAAATATTTTTTTCTTTTAAATGCATACCAATAACAATAACTTATGAGTTATTGTCATTATATTTTTCTTTTAGACGTTTACAAAAAAAAATCGTCTCAAACATACAGAAGATTAGATCATGTTAGCACTTAAATTTTCTGTGTGTTTATATTCATTATGTTTTTCTCCTTTACGGCTTTATATTCATTATGTTTTTCTCTTTGTGAAAGAGGGAAAAAAAACAGAAGTGAAGAACCCATAAACTAAAAAACAGAGTTCTTTCACATCTTGGACCAAATCTGTACTTCTGAGAAGAAACATACACAAAAGCTTCCGAGGTTGTTGTCTCCATTACTGCAACAACAAAGCTTCCTCTTCCTTCTTCATAACTTGGAGCTGTCTTTTAGCATACTTTGTGATGAGAACAGTTGTCACAACCGTTGCTACAAAACCAATAATGTTGAGAACAATCTGAAGAATCGAAAGCCCCTTTTGTTCCGCTGCGGATGCATCTGCCAATGTCCTTATAAGAATCCCTCTGCAAACACCAAAACAACAAAAAAAACACTATCAGAAATGCTAAAGCTATCATTAACTATTGGCAAAGATAGCACCACATTTCCACAACTTACGTATAAATTGCGACAAAGATCTCTGGCACCATGCCTAAGAGAGAACCGGCAATGTAAGGACCGTACTCTATACAAGTTGCTACAGCGCAGTAGTTATAAATAACATAAGGGAATGGTGAAATCCGGATTAAGGTTACTGCTCGAAACTGGTGAAACCAATTGCCTCCACCAGCAGCTCTTAACATTGCAGCTTGATCCGGATATCTTTCTAACCAACCCTGCAAACAAGATTAATTTTCCAACAATACGAAGAAATTATTGCTCCAGACCTAACTGATTTAAAGCGAGAAAAACACACTTGAATTTTGTGGCTGAAGAGATGGCTGATGAAGTAAGGAAGCGATACACCAATAGCTACAGCCGAAATAATAAGGAGAAAGCCATAGCCATAACCAAATGTAATCCCAGCAACCCACATTGACGGCGTAGAAGGAAGAAGTATTATAGGGAATAATGCAACGGATGCGAATACAAGAAGACCGCACACAGGGTGTGTAAATGTCTCCATCTCCCATTTAATCAGAGGTATAAGCTCCTGCAAAAACAGAGCCAAAAGATGTTACACAATGAATCTTTCGAGAGAATCGGGCAATGTAGGAGCCACAGAACATTATCTACAAACTTCAATCCTGCTTAAAGTGACATGGTAAATCCACTCCTAAGCTAATTGTAGCTATACAGAGATCAAATTCACATGAACCAGTCTTATAAAGGAACCTATTTTTTACAGGAATAGATCAGTTTCATCATAAGACTTGTTGTGGCCAGTACATATGATCTTACCAGAGAGTGATGTTTAGTTGTTGAAACCCTGATCTTCAAACCCAATTGATAAAGAAGGAAACTTTTGAAGAAACATAACACACAAGAATTGAGTTTCTGGGTTATGAGGAAAAATCAAAAACCTTATCCATGATCAAAGGAACGATCCATTTGTAAGCAACGAGAGCCAAAGCAGCCAGAAATGAGAAGAGAAGAGCAAGCTTGATCCAGAACCAAAGAGATCTTTTCCGTCCAGAAGAAGACGGTGATGAATCTTCTTCTTCTTCTTCTGCTACTTGTCGTTGTTCTTCGAATTCTTCACTAAGTTTAACATAATGCCCTAATCTTTCAACTCCATCTTCTTCAACTCTCACCCGAAGTTCAGGAATCGCATCGCCTTCCTCGCGATAAGCCATCGATTGCGTAACCCAGAAAACGAATTTAAAAACCCTAGAAATTACCAATCGAGTGGATTCTCTGATACGACGAGGATGTAAGAAGAAATCGAAAACGAAGAGAGAAAGATTCGTGAGTGTAAATTGAGGAAGAGAAACAAAATTGGAGGTTTCTCTTTTGTTGTTTTATGCCATTTGTTCGACACGCTTCTTCCATTTCTTTTTTGTATTTCTTTCGTCGCTTCGTACATTTCCTTTTCTTTCTTTTTCTCCTTTGGACCAATAATCGTATAAATTAAATATTTAACCAATTTGTTGAGTCAGCCAATAAAAGCACAAAATAAAATAAGATTGTATATTTTTTTATGAACATAAAAACAATTTTAATTAATGCTTCTTCATCGAGATGTCAAAGAACCGATTCGGAGAAGTACGATTTAATCTGAAATTTGAAGCGTGGTGCAAATTGAAGAATTTTCTTCGTAGAAAACGAATTTTAGTACGTGAAAATTCATTTTATTAAGTTAGTATCCTATTATAATTATCATTTTTATAATAATATTATTTAGTAATATTGTGTGTAATAGTTTTAAGATTTGTTATATATTTATTTATATATGTAATATATATGAATATTTTAGAATTGGATTCAAGATATACGGTTGGAGAAATCTATTTTTAAACCACTATCTAAAAGATAATTTTTTAAATAAAAAGTTGGTTAATGATGATGATGGTATCTGTTGCTCTCGACCAATTGTTGTTTAAGAAGCGACTCAAGCTCAACGATGTGCAATCAAAAGGTGGCGGTGGATTTTCGAGTCGTAAATTAAACGTGGCGCAATTTGGTAGATACTCCTCAGAGACGACACCACACACCACCGCCCGTCATCCACTTTGGTCGACATCCGTATTTCGCGTGGTCCCGCATTTGCTAGTCTTAAATTACCATAACCTTTTTTAGAGTCCATTACACTTTTAGACACTTTTTTAAAAGTGTCTTTCAAAGAAGGCACTTTCTTGATATAGGGTACTTTTCCGTTTTTCGAGGCAAAAAAATGACCAATGTACCTTTCTGTTGAAACCAAAACACGGATGAACAGTATTTCGTGTTTTGCGTGGACAAGTCCATATTTTCGTTCTATTTAGACGTATCTACATGGATTACAATTTTCAAACTAAATTAAAATATGGACATGTCCATTTCATAGACGATGGTCCACATGGACTTGTCCAAATTTCATTTACATTGACATGGGTGCAATGCTTAGATCAAATGGAGATGCAGTCTTCTTCAATGTCGAGCTGAAGTCTTCTTTAATAGCTACATAAGGATCACTATGAAATCAGTCATACAATAAGCTTCATCTCCGAACTAACTCAATCCAATACACAACACAATTTAATTCAACCAAGTCTCTATTTCAAGTTCACTAACAAGAACATAATCCAATAATTTGAAATGCTTGTAAGGCATCAAAAAGTTTAGCTTCTCTCAAATCTCAACAACAATAAGCAAAAACTTTCACTAGCATTATCGAATCCATAGAAGCACAATGATTCAGAGTGAAATTAGAAAGAAACCTTATCGAGTAAAAAATTGGGATAAAACTGATTGTTCGTGAGATGTTCCTAAGGTGTGTGATGATACACATATAGCAGAAACTATGGCCACAAGCCGTGAGGAAAGCATCTTTTATTATCTGCATATAAATCGGACAAGGCAAGTCCTTATCTAGATCCAGAGCTCCAATCTCTAAACCACCGCTTCCTCTGTCGTCATTTTGAGCACCTTCGCCAACAGAAGATGTTCTCGCATTAGGTTTCACAGCCGGAAAATCAGAACCAATTTGACAGGTTCACAACTACAAACCAAGGATAAAATGATAAATGCTCAAACCTGAAATCCGACCCCAACTCGATCTCCACCAGCCGCTCACGCGTCATAACGCCAAAAGGTCTGAAGAATCCGCTGGATTTCGCATCTTCTCGAGCTCGAGATAAACAAGATGAATCTAATCTCCCTAGAGCCACATCCATTTTGAGCACTTTTTTACATTCACCCCCAAAAGCTTGTTGCTTTATTCACGTTTTGATAGAGAAAAAGAGAAGAGGGCATAAGAGTAATAGCATCTCAAAAAAGTACTCTCTATCTACAAAGTGTCTTAAGCGAAATGACAAAATAAAAAAGTACCCTATTATGTAATTATTTCCTTTTTTTAAAGGCAATTCTCAAATATAGCACATTTTCTCATTTTCTGGACACACTTAGCATGTGGCTTAGAATTTTCCACGTGTAGCATTTTTAAAATGTTAGAATGACCATTTTACCCCTGATCATTTTTAAAATGTGGCTTAGGGTTCTCATTTTCCCTAAACCCTAAACACTAAACCCTAAACACTAAACTCTAAACCCTAAACCTTAAACCCTAAACCCTAAACCCAAAATTAGACAGTGGTATTTTCGGTATACCGTGTGTTAAATATGCTAGGGTTGGGAATTTTGGGCTTGTATACTACATGTGGTCCAAAAACACAAAAGTGTACTATCTAAGAGAATTTCTCTTTTTTTAAAACAAAAAATCTATTTTTTTACATTAATCGATTCACCATTTTAATATAATTTTATTATAAAACTAGGTCTTTTTAATCCGCGCTACGCGCAGGTTTGTGGTTTTGTAGTTTTCTTGTATTTAGTTATGGTAGTGTAGGTTGGTAGTTTGTTTTTTCTTATATTTAATTTTAATTATTTGAGTTGTTGTGGTTTTTTTTTAACGGATGTGGATTTGGGTTATGTGGTATTTGTTTTAATGTATTTGTTTTAATTTTTAGGTAGTTTTATACTAAATTAGTATAATTAAATTAGGTTACAAAGTGTGTGGTTTTGTGTGTAGATATTGTGAAATAATGTGAAATTGTTGTTTAATTTTTTTAAAAATAGCTTATAGATCATATATTTGGGGATTGAACATTTCAACAGTAATTTGATTAGAAGACGTAGTTTGTTTAAAAATAGTCTTTGAATGATTAAGAGTTAAGTATTTTGATATAATCTTTTTTGAAAGTTTAAAAAGCATAGCATAATAAAATTGCGTGACATGTTTAAAAAAGAAATTCCACAAAAATGGGTAATTGTTGTTTTGTCTTCTGGCTCAACTCTCTTTTGTAGCATTGCTCTATCTTTCCACTCTTGCGGTTGTGTAACCTGTACAACGTACATAAAGAAAAGAGGTTCTATATATTTTTTTTCTTGTTTGTCGTATGAATTTTGTTCTTTAACATATGATGACACTTTTGTTTGTATTACCTGCTGCTCTCTTCTCTTTGATCTCCTTTTAGACAGTTGACCTGCAATTTGTAAGTCAAGTTTAGTGTGTTTAATTTGAAGGTGATTAATGTTTTGTTGTTTACCTGTTTTTTTGGGGGAGACCATTATAGATCTCTCTGTAGACTATATTTTTGGCCTTGTCTTTTGGTTCATCTTCTCCTTGTAAGATACGTAGACCTCGAGGTGTTGTAACTCTTGAAAGAGCAACATATAATTGTCCGTGGCTGAATACTGGGCGAGGAAGGTATAGAAGCACTTGTTTCAAACTTTGTCCTTGACTCTTTTCTATAGTCATTGCGTAGCAAACTCTGATTGAGAATTGACGCCGGCGTAGTGTAAATGGGTGGTTTGTTTTCACATGGTTAAGAATTACCCTTGGAATAAGCACCTTCTCGCCGATGTGTGTACCCGTTAGGACTTGGGCCTCTAGTACCCTCTCCCCTAGTTGAGTTATGGTTAGTCTCGTTCCGTTACATAAACCTTCTCTTTGGTTTATGTTTCGTAACAGCATAATAGGCACGCCTATCTTCAGGCGAAGCATGTGTTTTGGTAGGCCCGGGCACTGAAGGGAGTTTAAGTACTTTGGAGGGTACAATGTCTCATAATCCTCGCTGGTTGTTTCCGCTTTTTCGTAACTGTCTGCGCTTGGATATTCTTTAAGATCACATGGGACTTGAGCAAGTATGTATTCGTTGATCTCGTCAACTGTTTCTTTCCTTGGAGTTAGGATAGCTTGGTCGGTGAAGTTATGGTTGTTGTGCTCACAAGTTTGTCCCATTGAAAGTGCAGCTTCTGCTATTGTTTGTAACGAGTTCCCACTGTTGCTCAAGAAGAATGATTTGTCAATAGATATCATTTCTCCATCTCTGCTACCCTCTTCGTTTGTGGCTTTGGTTCCTGGTATCGTACCGTCTCCAACACTTAATAGCCATGAAGCGAATTTTGTTTCGGTCCTTTCTAGCCTCATGTTTTTTTCTAAGAGTAACACTTCACATGTTTCCCAAAGGTATGATTGGCTTATCGATGCAAGGACTGTGTCGGCCCTGATTCCTTGTTGGATTACAGGTAGAATTTGTCTGAAGTCACCTCCTAGTAGGATTGTTTTAGCCCCCCAAATGGTTTGTCTTTCGCCGAAGTGTCTGTTTCTGATAGTATGTCTCTGAGAGTTCTGTTAACGGTCTCAAAGGTGTGTTTGTGTGACATTGGCGCCTCATCCCATATTATAAGATCTGTCTTTTTTAATAGCTTAGACAACATTGTCCCTATTTTAATTGGGCACATAGACTCTTCTGTAAGTTCGAGTGGTATTTTAAACTGTGAGTGGGCTGTGCGACCTCCTGGGAGCAGGAGAGCTGCTATGCCAGAGGAGGCTACCGGAAGCACAACTTTCTCCGTTGAACGCAGTTTCGCGATGATAGTTCGATAAACGTAGGTTTTACCTGTACCGCCTGGCCTGTAGAGGAAGAAGAGTTTCCCTAACTTGTTCTCCACTTAATCCATAACTGCTTTGTAAGCTTCCAATTGTTCCTCGTTTAGGGTGCTAAATAGCGTCTCGTGTTTTAGTTTCTCCTCAACAGTGTTGAATTGGAGCTCTTCTGTCCATAAACTGTTTTTGAGCTCTTTTAAGATGTTCGAATTCAGGGTGGGCATTTTGTTGAACTCTGTTAGTGAGCTATCATGTTGGTGCAGTAGTTTCTCAAGTTCGATGAGAGTATACTGTTTCAAATCTCCTTCTCCTAACTGTAGGTCTTCAAAACCGAAAGCTTTTCTTTGTTTGTGTAGAATGTCTTCGGCCATCATTTTCCAGCAATGTTTCCAGAGTTTTTCAGGCGCTGCAACGACACAAAATATGAGAATGAGGACGAATAAATGGCGAAGCTGGTGGGGTGTTGCCCAATGGTTTGCCTCGTCCATCGCTTCACACCATTCCTTAACGTCATCCAAAAGACCCCTTACCAAACATGCCTCCCTAAACGTATCCTTTTTGTTTCCATTCACAGTAAGGATATCGTCGTAGCTTGTGGCTCCTCTAACGATGTTTAGTAGTTTTCGGAGATAGTATAGCTCTCCAGCAGTTGGGTGAATATTCACTATTCGGCCGATTGAGTGCCCACGTTTGCGCTTATGCCACATTTTGTTGTCTTGATCCCATACATAGTAAAGGGGAAAATCTATGTAAGTTAATTTTCGTGCTTCTGGACAGTTTTTGTTCATCTCCATCCAAGCAGTAAACATCGTTTTGTCGATCCCAAATTTGTGTAGGACACGTGCTAGATCATCCGTTTCTCTATATGTCACCGTGTGTTGGTTCGACAAATGGATAGTGAGCTTTTGTACTGAGGGTTTTCTTTTGTGTATGTGGAAACCAAACATCCGCCACATGGCTTCGCACCCTGATAGATACCGGAAATCAAGATATTCTTGTATTTCATCCCTTCCTTTTACGGCATTGCTCTTCTCATTTGTGGTACCTTCATGTTTGTTTCCCTTCTCTATCAATACAGTTGCCTTGTCTACTCCTTTCGTTATGTACTTGAATAGATACTTGACAGCGTTTGTCGTGTTGCACCATTCGACATTGATGTGGGCTTGATATTTTTTTCAATATCTCTAGGTTGTGAGGGAAGACAGATCGGTTGTCAAGCTTTATCCTTCCTTTTATTGCAACATTTTGGTTGTCCTCTCGTCATCTGTAGATTATATATCCATTTTTGTCAATGGTTGTCTACCCACTGATTTGGCGGGGGTACTTTTTGGTACATACATTCTTCTCCATGCATGGGGATGTTGGCCGATGTATTCCACATGGCCCATGCATCATATGCTTCTCAACCAGTTCGAACCCTTCAGGGTCTTCTGTTTTGTTTGGCAACTCGACAGATATGATGTTATTGATCTGCTTGGGGGTCGGTATTTTTGGAGCCTTAATATGGGCGTGTGGTAGGCCGCGTTTCTGGAATTCTATGGTGTGTAGAACTGCAAGAAAACATCATTATTTTTTATGTCTCTTTTAAATGGTGGAAATAAGGTTTAAAATTTTTTGAGTCACTTACTTGCAACTGAGGGGTTAAAGAATGTTCCTTGTTCAAGGTCTTTAATCATTTGATCGAGTTTCATTTTGAAAACCCGTGTTTCAAGATCAGGCCGTTCATTCCCCGATGATCCCCCATATGTTGCTANTGCTAAGTGTTCCTTTATTTCGCTCCAGTTGGGGTTTGCTGTCATCGTTATAAACAAAGTTGGGTTGCCGTATGCACGACATATCGCCATTGCATCGTGGTATTTTTCGATCATGTATCTTGGCCCACCTGTGAAATTGGATGGTAGTATAATTCTTTTCATATGCTTTTTTTCCGTCAGTTTCACCTTTGCTTACTGTGTCAAAAACATTGTTGTACAGATCTGCCCGGAGCTGGTCGTGATTATCTCTATGCCACCGAAGTCTTTCTTGCTCCACTTGTGTGTATGAATCGATGGCGTATTGGTGGAATAGGCACCCAACTTTGACGATTGTCAGCCCTTCAGTTAACCGTGTCTGAATTTGGTAAGCGTAAAACTCGCAGATACTTATGAATGTCCTCTTCCTTTCTCCTTCTTGAGTTACGGCGTGGGGTATTTCTGGGTGGAAGTCATACTCTCCGTAGGGGAATAGTAATGGGTACTGCAAGCTCATGAAGAGTGGATGTTCATCTCTTATTTGTTGCAAGCTAGTGGACTGCATCTCGAGGACAACATCTTTGTATCCAGTAGTAGTGAAGATATCACCAATGATTAGACCTGCTATTTCTGTGACCTCGGGTAGATCGTAAGTCTTTCCTTTTGCCTTTTGACCGACTATTCTTATAGTTAGATCTGCGATATCATTGGCTTTGAAGCGGTCTCTCGCCTTTCGGAAGAATTTACAGAGGCAGTTGTGTTCGTCGAGCATCTTAATCAACCCCTCTACTATCTCTTCTTGTATTTCTCCACCTGACGTCCTACGTGACATCGTGCTTATCCGGTTTTGTACCTCATTCTCTGTGTCGACAATGAACATTTGTAGGAACTTTGGTGGTTGTCCAGGCATTGGCAACATCGAGTCGATGAGGTGGTAATTTTTCTCGTGCATCCTAAAACATGGCGGTCCATTTCTTTTTGACAAAGAGTGGTTATCTTCCCTCCAATGGATGTCATCGCGAGCAAGCCGTTGTATATTCGTTGGAGAGTCCTAAATGAAGAATTTGTTACCATTAGTTCCTCCAGATACGGTGGTGGTTATCTTAGAGGGGGAAGTTTAACTCGTCCTTGTTGACAGCATATTGTGAATTTAAGCATCCTGGTTCGGCTGTCTTCGTCTGTTTTCTCTAAATACCAAACCGACGCGTTACATAAGGTGCATTGTACAATTGGGTTCTCCTTTGCCATATTTTCTGCTTAGTTTGTTGGTTAAATTGTGTTAGCATTATGTTGTTAGGATTGAAATGAGATGCTCTTTATAGAAAGTTTGAATATACCTTTCAGCTGTTTCTTTTCTTTGTTCGTGAGTAGATTGTAGTTTGTTGATGACTCTCCTGCATTCACAGTACGTGTCTTGGTTTTTTTTAAAAAATGTTTAGCAGACATCGTCACATATGTCGTACTTTTAAAATGTAACATTTACCTTTATGTCGTTTTGTTGTTCTTTTGGATTGCATTATTGCTCGTCTCATTGTGCGCGAGTTTTGTTGTTGCACTGAAGAAGGTGCTTGTATGTAAGATTACACTTTATACATCATAGTATATATTTGTTGAATGAGTGAGCATATTAACTTACCGTATGCTGAACATCGGTCACATCCGCCTATATCAATTAAATTTAGCTAGTTGGTTAGGGTGTTGTAAATGGTTATGAAACATATATACTATTTATATTGTTCTAGCTTACAATCGTATAATAAAGTATTGTTTGGTGTGCTTTTCGTACATAATTCTCTCCATGTTACTGCAAAACAAATGAGGGCCATTTTTAAATAAGATTATAGTTGTTTTTTTATTGTGTTTTCATATATTTGAATACCTTTTCGTCGGCTGGGTAATCTTGTTTTTGGTGGCACCTCCTGCGATGACCCACAAAGGTTGGTTGTGGATGTTAACCTGCGGTTTATATCTTCTTGTCTACCGTGTCGAGCCTTCCAAGTGTTTGTTAGCCGAATAGAGATGCCTTTTGTACGAAGTATAACTTTTCGTTTAGTGCGGGCTTGCCCGGTTATCACTGCATTGTGCGCTTACGATTTAAGATATTTATAGTTCTCCTTAGATAAAATGTATAACTTGTAAATTTGACTTTGAAAAAGTGGCGCGTACTGTTTTGTGTGCATTGAGCGCATTCGCCTGCAATATATATTATAGTCAGGATAATATAGACTAATATAGTGTTATTTTTTTAAGTAGATATTGAATGATTACAAAGGTAGTGCGTAAGTCTCTGTTGCACGCATACTTGTCGCATTTGCGTACCTATACATATACATAATATTAATTTTTCCCCTTTGCTGAGATTTATTTTGACGTAAAGAATTGGCTTGGTTCGCAAATATTATTTAGACATAATATTATTTTCTCCTCTTGGTAAGTTTTGTTTATACATCATAGTATATATTTTTCCTATGTTCGCAAATATCATTTTTAAAATCTTCCGATTATTCTATATAATTTTACACTGAGGAAATATCTTACTTATATGCGATTTTTGCAATAATCTATAAAATAAAATTTTGTCTTTTGTAATTGTCAGACATTTTACTAATTTATGTTTTTCATGAAATCTCGATATAAATTTACAAAGTTTTATTTAAAAATCCATATCATTAATTTTTTTAAATGTAGCTGTTTCCTAAAAGAGAGGAGAAATATACCGATTTTAAAACTAAAGACATTAGGATTTATTATGAGCCAACAATATAATTTTAAATGTACAAATGATTAAAAAGGGGGACACCACAAGAAGAAAACACAGCAAGTGGGGTGCCATGTAAGAGAGCATACAGTTTCATCTCTACGCGTGTATCCCATCTCAATCATGTTAAATATGTAATCCTTTTTTCTACTTCTTTGGGTAAATATCCATCACACTTGTGAGTTTGCAGAAATACGAAAAGGGAGAAATGGAAGGCAATGGTACACAACTTTTAAGTGTTTCATTATTTTTCTCCTTTTTCTTATTCAATGCTTTGAAAGTTTTGTATATCTTCCTATGAACCTAAAAGAACTCTCCTTCATGTTCTTCTGTTTTCCTCATTTTTAGAGTTTGACCGAATAGAGAGTTTAAAAGTTTTGTTTTTGGAAGCAACTGTTTTTCTGGAAACAACTAATAAATCTTCCTTACATGTGGTAACCATGTAAGCTCAATGAAATGGTTTTGGTTCCCAATCCGTTGAAGGGATGAGATTTCAATTAACTTATTTTAATCTATATATCTACCTTCTTGATTTCTGAGATTCATCATAGTTTTCATTTCATGTTACTTTTTTCCCCTGTGTCTACACGTTTCTTTGGGATAGATATTGTGCAATCAATGAAGTTGTTCGCGAGAAAGATTAAGAAGAAGAACGTGATAGAGAAAGAATGTGGACAGGAGGATTTGGGAAAAAAATGTAGAAGAAGCGAGACCAAAAGATGTCAAACTATTATGCATTGCTATATCTTCGCCTCTTGTTAATTTTATTTATAGGTTGCGGTTGGAAGGGCATGTTGAGGCCTAAGTTTGTGTGGATTTTGAAAGTTACAATCGAAATATAAAATGAGTTGATATAGATAACGGATTACCTGTCGTTGCTAGCGGAGGTGAGGAAGGCCTGCTTCTCTTACCGCCGCTCGTATTGGCCATATGTTAGTTTGTAGTTTTCAATTTGTGTTTTGTTTGTGGAATGGTATGAGAGAAGTTATGTCATTGTGATATTCTCGATGTGGTTTTATATTGTTCTAATATTGTAACGTTTGATATTGTTATGTCGTTGTTTATGGAGGTTGATTGGTTTTAATTGGTAGTGAGTGATTGCAGTTTGGTATGAATATGGGAATAAATTAATGGCAAATGTTTGAATGTATTGTTTTAATGTAGTGTAACGTTTTCTTCTTGCGAGGAATGTGTCTTTAATTCACATGACACGTTTCTCGGTTTTTTTGGTTTTTTGGCCCTCATTATAGTCTACAATATATCTTATGAAGAGACCCAATGAGGGATGATATATAGCTACCGTTGGTAGTTTGGTTATGTTGGTTAATTCATTGTAGCAGATTGTTCGTTTGCTTCTTCGGTTTATGAAAAATAGGTTACATTCCGGTTTTAATTAGATTGTCCCGGTTTGGTGTTAGTTTAGGGTCTTTTTGTTTCGATTTATTCTACGTATTATTTTACTTACCCATTCGGGGATATATATTTTATATAATAAGTTTGGTTCAACACAAATATTATGTTTATTATTTTATTCAAATATAGAAAGAACAGGAATTAGTTAACTAAATAAAATTAATTATGTTGGCATTTTAGTTTATATAAATATATTATTAAACTATTCTGTTTAAAATGTTAATTGTAAATAAGGTTCGGTTTCCTCGGTTAGCTATTTCAAATTCGGTTGTATGTTGTTTGGAAACGATTGTGTTGGTTTTGGAAATTCTTTTGTATTTTTTTTTTTTAATTGTTTGATTTGGGTTTGGATTGCAATGGTTCGTATCGGTTTGGGGATACTCGTGTTTATGGTATAATGGATATGATTGGAGAATATTCATTTGTGTGGTCGACGATTTTAATGCTGAGCAGTAAATTCTGTACATAGTTTTATGTGTTTTTAAATTTATTCCCCCCGCAATTGAGAAGACATTTTATTTGACAGGTACATAAAAGGTGGTCAAGAAACATGACCTCAAGATTTCTGTACTTGGTCTTCAAAGTATTGTTTTTTGGGCCTTTATTATAGGGTTTTCAAAATTTAAATGTACCAAACAACAACCGAAACCAATTTAGTATATGAAAAAGTATTGAGTGGACATTGGTAGGACGATAGGTGTTGTGGTAAAATGTTGTAACATGGGTTTCTCCTTCTGCGAATGTATAATATACATTTCACCGTCTTTGGGCAATTGAAAATGTATCCACTCTAGTAGATGGCGGCTTCCTTTTGTGATTGAATCTTTTTATTGCCTCTAGATTAGTGTCAAAGTAGAATCTTGTTCCTTGTGTGACCTCGAGGTTGAGATAACCTGCATCCATGGTGGGTATCAAAAAATTAGTACTTACAATTAACAGCAATTTTTCTATTTTTGGAAGTCTTCATATATACCTTGACATAGTTTTATG
>OVAN01010515.1:0-15676 GCA_900406275.1 Anastatica hierochuntica | reverse complement strand
GTTGTTCGGCTACTACCATGATTTTTCCATATGTCTTGCATTACTTGTTTTGGAGAAAAAACCACCGTCAAAATTGTGTGAAACCTCCTTTAAACACTTCTTTGAATATCTACCCCTTTTATTTCCAAGCCGAATGAATGGAAAATATCAGTGTTGAGCTCATTCGAGGAGACAAACTGGATGGTGACGACTATGATATTTTGTATCGCAAAGACCAGAATGTCCTTACGGAGCAAGAGGTGAAAAAGACTCTTTTTCATCTCATGGATGAGCCTGAGTAGGGTACTATGGCTCAACACAAGAGAGATCATGATGTAGTTACTTGGAAAAGAAAAAATAGCATTCTTCCCATTACATTGCATAGTTGTATGCAAGATGATCTCATGTGTGAGTACGATATGAAACTGTGTAAGGCATGTGGGAGACCTTGATAGATATGTTTGGGGGCACATCGAAAATCAAAATTTGGAGACTCAATCAAAAGTTAAATGATTATAAGAAGCGGCCAAGTCAACCAATGAGGCAGCATCTTCGAATCATGCCAAACATGATTAGAGAGCTCAAGACTGCTGGTCATATGTATGATAAACAACAGATCCAAGCGGTTCACCGCTCATTACTTGAGAGTCGGGACCATATGGAAGTTCAGATGGCACACAATGTCAATGTCAATGTCAAAATATTTGATGACATATCATGTCATTTTGAGTTAAAGGATGAGCGCCTAGAGGCTACTAGACCCTTTAAAGAGGCTAACGTTGCGAGTTTGTCCTCGAACTCAAAGCGTAAGAGAGGTACCAAGGAAAACAAGGCTTCCTTTGAAATAATTCCAAAAAGAAAAAGCATTCTTAATGTGGCAAGTGTGGAGACAAGAAGGATAAGACCAAAATGAAATGCTACAACCGTGGCTCATTGTGTCGCTTTGCTCGTAAATGTGCTGAGGCAAAGAAGGTATTGTCCTTAAATTCCACATATAAATATGCCTACGTTTCTAGTTGTGTATTGCTTACTGAATCTCATCCTTTGCGGATTGTAGACTCATGAGCTACAAACCACATAACTAGAAGTTGAGAAGCGTATATGAAGTTTAGGATTTTGTTTTAACTTCCATGATATGTGTTTGAACATTTTTCTAGGATATGTGTTTTTTGGTTCTAGTTATGCATGTGATGGTTTTATTGTACTTGATTGCACTACCCATATTACTAGTAGTAATATTGATCATTTTTTTTCATATGTTACAAGTTCTAACAATGTTGATAAAAATGTGTGACATACTAGATTTGATCACATAGATGTTGATCGAATGAACAAATTGGCTAAAAAGGACTTACAAGCTTCTTCCCCCGAGTTAATTTGGACACATGTGAACAATGTTTAGCCAGAAAAGCAATAAGAAAACATTTTGGAAAAACAACTAGAGTTGAACTTCCATTGCAATCAATTCATTCAGACATTTATGGTCCGATGAATATGAGGGCGAGGCATGGTGCCTAATATTTCATCATTTTATAGATGATTTCCCTCTATTTGGTACATATACCTTATCTCTCATAAGTCTGAAGCACTAGAATGCTTTCGACGCTATATCACCTTGGTCAAAAATAAATTGGAAAGAGTGATCGAGTGTTTGAGAATAGATCAAAGCTGGGATTATCTATCTGAACTGCTTAAAGAACTGTGATAGAAAGGAGATCGTCAAACAACTAACTACTCCCTATACGCCCAAACAAAATGGTGGAGTTGAAAGAAGAATTCCAACACTTTTTGAAATTGTTAGGTCAATGATGGTGCAAGCTAACCTACCATTCTCGTATTGGAGTGATGCATTATTGACTGCTGCCTACATAGTTTACCTTGTGCCCTTTAAATTTGTTACATCTACTCCTAATGAACTGTGGACAGGAAGAAAACCCGATCTAAATGGATCTTAGACCTTGGGGTCTGCAGCTTTTGTTCGCGACACATCACATCCTCATGCAAAATTAGGTCCTAGAGGAAAGATGTGAATCGTTGTAAGCTACTCTGAATATTCAAAAGTTTAAGTTGTAATCAGTGAACAATTAGATGGGAGTGTAACGGAAATCGAAATGCAAGCTGTTACATTCTTGAAAAATGATTTTCCAAGAAGGACATATATTTATAGGTAGTTCCATCTTCATGAGATGGTTGACCTAACTACTGCTTCTTCTTTCTAACAAATTTTTGGTAGTTGGTAAAAGTTCACATGAACAATCTCAACTTAGTGGGAGAGAGACATTGATTAATGATTCTTCTAACAAGGGATCACAAGATTCAGTGGTGCATAGAAGTAATTGTGGCAAAGTCCTTAAACGTCATTTTGATATCGAAGGGGAAACATTCATGGTTGTTATGAATGGTGACTTAGAGCCTAGATCAGTTTATGAGGTTTTCTCTTTCCCGAACTCAAATGAATGGAATGATGCACAAAAAGAAGAGCTAGAATCTATGAAGGTAAAACATGACTTGGACTTGGTTAATCTTCTGCCAGAACGTCGGGCAATCGAGAAAAAAGGGTTTTAAAAATCAAACGAAAGGTGGATGGATTCATCGGTAGGTAAAAAGCTCGCGTTGTGGCGAAAGGTTTCCCCCAACAAGAGGTTGTTGACTATAAAGAAACATTTTCACCAGTGGTGAGATTTGCCTCACTTTGCCTAATTCTAGCCATAATTGCGGGATTGGATTTAGAATTACATCAAATGGCTGTTAACACAACTTTTCTTGACTAGGACATAGAAGAAAAAATTTACATGAAACAACCAACTGGTTTCGTTGTAAAAGGCCATGAGTGCAAAGTTTACAAGCTCAAATGTTCTTTATATGGCCTAAAACAATCTTGTAGGAAATGGTATCTTTGTTCTCATCAAGTCATAACATTTTATGAGTTCACGATGATTAGTGAAGTTCATTGTGTCTAGGTCAAAAACACTGGACAATCCTTTATAATTTAATCTATATAAGTTGATGACAACCCGTTAGCTAGAAATGTTATGGAAATTTTTATAACCGTTAGGAATGGTTATTATCTTATTTTGATATGAAAGATATGGGAGAAGTTTATTATATGCTTGTTGTAAAGATACATCGAGATCGATCAACGAAATTGTTAGCACTTTCAAAAGAGTCATATATTCGTAAAATCTTTGAACATTTTATAATGCATAATTGTAATCCCATTGAAACTCCAATTGAAAAGGTGAAAGTCTAAGCTTAAAGATGAGCCCTCATACTAATGATAAGAAAAAATAGATGGAAGGAGACCCATACTCTAGTACTGCGGGCAACCTGTTTTACGCTATGATTTGCACCCAACAAGATATATATTATGTCGTTAGTTTGGTGAGTTGTTACCAGTCAAACCATTGGATGGAATATTCTTTGTGCTATAAAGGCAGTGAATTATGTTTGATGGGTTATACATATGCCGATAAAGATGAGCGTAGATCGGGCTTTAGAATATGCTTTATTGTTAAGTGATTGTGCAATTACTTGGAATATAAAAAAGCAATTTTGCACACCTCTATCTATGATGGAGGTTGAATTCATTGCATGTTCAGCATCACTTCAATAAGCAATATGGCTGAGAAGGTCCTCTCAAAGCTTCCAAGACACACTAGAGACTTCGTGTCGTGCGACTATTCATTGTGATAGTCAAGCTTTTATTACTTACATGAAAGATCCTAAGTATCATGGAAAGACAAAGCACATTGAGTCAAACATAATTTTGGGGAGACATTTTGGCACAGAAAGAGGTGGCAATCAAGTACATATCTTCACATAGAATGGTTGATGATTCTTTCACTAAGCCCATTCCTAGAGATGTTTATCACACTCATGTTTGAGCTCTTGGTTTGCGTAGAATTTGATGTATGTATTAATAGAGCTTTGTCATTTGACATTGTACTTGAGTTTAAAATTTTGATGTGGGGTCAAATTTTACTCCAACTAAAACCTAGCAGCAAGTGCAAAACATCACAATAATACTTAGGGATCGAATCCACAAGGACCATAGTTTCACACTTATGATTCAAATGACTTTGGACTAAGCTAAGAACAAAACATGCAGTGGTTTGCTTGGTTTTATTTGGTTTTTATGATGAACCAATTATGAAAAGCGAAATCCACTTCTATATGCTAATTTACAAAGGATAGATCAATGATGAATATGCATCAGACGCACAAGAGTGTTTAACGAGCAAGCAAGATAAGAAATTAACTAAGGGCATAATGCATAGGTCTAGAACAAAACCACAAATGTAAATTCTCTCCACTTTCTAGGTTCGAGACTTTATACACTTAACAACCAAGGCTTCACCTCTCGTATGGTCCTTTCAGAAGAAGTGTACGTATAATTTTCGGGCAAGGTTGATTGTCCACGATTCTAAATCGATCCATTTTCATTGCCTATTTAGAAAGGATCACCAAATACTAGATCAAGCAGAATGTCAAGCATTTGGAGTGCATACTGACCTTGAATCAATTCACATTACAAGTTCGTAGGTGAGTAGCATTATAATGCATGAGCAAAGGTGATAACATTATCGATAAAAACTAATTGATTAATGATATAATTCAAGCAAGCTATTTAACTCTATATTACCTACTTTCTAACATGAAAATTTACCAAAAAATATCATGTAAAATCAAAATAAATAAAAACAAGAAACAATCATAATCATCAAGGGAGAGAGGAGAAGATAAAACCGAGTTTATGGAGGAATGAAAGATGTATTGATAATGAAAATGGATCTTTGGTGGGTACAAAGGGTACGGCCAACAAGAGTGCCGTCTCTTTCTCCTAAGACAACTTTTAACCCTATTCTAAGATAACTCTCTCCGAAATTCCTAGGCTAAAAACATCTACTTTTAGTGTTCTAACTTGCTAGGTCAATTAGGATAAGAACATATTGCCTCAACAATTTTTGTTTCATGTCAAACGGCCTTGAATTAAGTTCTTGTTCTTGAAAAGTCTTTGAAAAGAACCCCTTGGGTCTGGTTCGGAACCCAATTTGTCTTCCATTTGTTTTGGCTTTTCTATGCACCCTTCATCTGCGAGATAACAGGACAAGTCTTCAGTAAAATTTGTGTAATTCTTTGTCCACAGCTCCAGATGAGATGAAATCACTTCGAGATGAAAGCTACTTCAATTATCTAGCTACTATCTGAGTTTTAAAAAACTCTTTTGACGGAAAGGCCTTCATCTGGGACAATAATTTTGATACTCAAAAATTGTCCATAAATTGGTTTATATTCAATTAGCTTCATAAAGCTCCAAAATGCATTCTTTCACCTGAAATGACTCTAAACACTAGAACTACAAGAAAACTACTTCTAATTGCATAAAGTTGTGTAAAAATACTTAGAAAACCTATCAAATCCGTAGAACAAATGGTAAAACAATGGTGTTATCATGCTTAGTACATATCTAAGGATATTTAGTACATCGTACGTAATGATCATTTTGTTTTGCATACTTACACATAAATGTTAAGAGTTGTCAACAAGTTTGGACATTGGTTCACTTACATTAAGAATCGCCTCAGGTTTCTAAGTGAAATATTATAGGTTTGGCGCTAGTTGGAGCTTGCCTCGTAATGCTTATCATAATCACCTTAGCGAAGCGTTTAGAGGAGGTATATTTTTATGATACCGATCATGATTGACCCATAATCATGAACACTTGGCCAGAGTTGGATAAGTACATAATCAAGCACTTGAAAGTGAGTTGACAGTAGATTGATCCACATTGTGGTATTTGGGTTATCCAATAGAAACATACACTTTTAAGAAGAATTAACCACTATGACATGTGCACATGTGCTATTACGACTATATAAGAATCAAGTGATTGTTATACTTGATAATCCTTATCTCTCGCAATGTGAGTTCTTACAAACCTATATATGTTTTTAAAGTCACCTTTAAACCTTCAACTATGCTCTTGAAGAGATGAGCTAATGTCGTTAGTTTAGTATGTTTCACGGTAATGAAATAACTAACCTTATGGGACATGCTAGGAATTAGTTCGGAACTGATGGACATAAGAATGGAACGAAAAAACTATTTGTTTCTATATCGACATATGTGCTTGTTGGGCAGCCACTATAACACTCAATCGGACTTAAATATCGTGAACAAATAATGTAGACGTCATAACATATGTTTTAAAGTATAAAGTATGTTAAGGTTGATATAAAAGACAAAGGAGTTTTTGGAACAGCGAGACATGTTGAAATGGAAACATTATTTTAAGGGTAGTAGCATATATCTACCCCCTATTATGTGCATATTTTAGCTCACAAGTGTAGGTGTACTCACAGGAGTCGCACAATTCATTTGTTGTACTATTTCTGAGCTATTAATCTCGATCTTAATCTCTAAGAACTTCTCTGTCCTTGTTATGTTCCCATCATGTGTGAGTGGGAGATCTTTGTTTATGGTCGGTTTGTGCCCATGATTTGGAAGCATACCAAAACGGTTTAGTCGATCGATAGTTATGGAAGTTATTTTTCATAACATCTATTCAATTCCCTTGCATTCGTGAGTCTTACCAACATGTCTCTTGAACTTGTGTCTCTTGCATATAAGAGATGATGCAGAGAGAAGACACAACAATTATAAGAACAATCCGAGAAGGGATTTTAATTAGAGAATCAAAATTGAGAGTAAGTTCATTCTAGAGAGAAAGTTTCGAGAGATCAACCGAAAGGGAACATGAATGGTGACAATTGGTTGATTTTTGTCTGTGATATAATCCATGATCACGGCGGCCATTTCATATCACATCCGAGTCATTAACATCGACAAAACGGGCTATGGTATGTCTTCGGTTTAACGCTTCCGCAAGAAAATCTCTAACAGAGTGATTAGGTGGTTAGCTAATGGTATATTATGAAAGATGTAACAAGATCTCTATGGTTTTGGTCTTCTTAATGCTAAATCTTTGATAAAAACAATATTTTGACATGTATGCGAGGTGTTTGATGAAATGCCTTAGAGAGCCTAAAGCATGTTAAACTTAGTTTAGCGAACAACAATTGATTGTTAGGGAGCTTAGTGACTAAGTCGAATGATTCTTAATGATTTCTAGCTAATTTATTGGAAGTAGCGAGAGTTGAACGAAATATGCTAGCTTGCAAATGTGAGACTTGTTCTTTTGATTACCTTCTTTTAGTTAGTTTAGCCTCATGGATACCCCTTCTCAAAAGCCAAACCCAAGATCATCTTCTCCATCATTTCATGTCTTGTTTAGTTTGTTTAGGTTTCATTTGCATCTACATTAGTAATTAGTAGTAACCACTTCTCTTCCTTGTTGCTTATATTAGGAGATATTGTGCATTCATATTGCTTTAATCTCTAGTATTCGTGGGTTCAACTCTTAAGTACTAATATTGCATATTTGTGCACTTGCAGTTTAATGAAGATTTTTAGTTGGTTAAGGTTTATAATTTTAAAATGTTAAGTTAATTTATTCTCTAGAAAATCTTAGCTCATCATAATGGAAGACCATTTGGGTAATGATGTGAATAACGTGTTTGTCTTAATTTCTCAAATTCTATAGCTCACGTTCGGTATGAGTTCATCAAGAAGCTCGTGATAGTAGTAGGGGGATTTCTAACACCTCTCTTTCATCTAGCAGGAGTAAACCTCGGGGCATTCAAGAGATCAGAAGGAGAAGAAATCTTAGACATGCTTCATTTGTTCAAGCTAGGCTTCCTCTACGGGTATCACTTCATCAAACAAGTTCTTTACTTTTTCCTAAGTGAAGATTGAAAAAGGAAAGCATATTACCTACATACGTAAGAGAAAATCACTGCGACAAACAATGAGAATGTAACACTCCTAACACCCTAAACCAACACCGTTTTGTTTTATTAGCTTAAACCGAAATTACAAAAATCAAACTAAATCCTACCTATTTTAGTATTTCTATGCAAACCGTACATGAAAATCTAATTCCCCAGCCCCATCTCAATCTAACGAATAGATGAAACAAGAGTAGAGAGAAAGAAAAAACTTGTAATGTAAGAAGAAAGCGACAAAGAGAAAGACATGGAAATTAATGATATAGAGTTAACCTAATGAGATAAAATGGCTGAGAGCTTGAGAGAGTCTTACCAAGACAAAGAAGACACGACGAAGAAGAGCCTGAGAAGTGACGAGAAGAAAGCGGGAGGAAGTGTAGTTGTTAGGTTGGGGCGAAGATGTACGGAGAAGATAAGAAATCGCTATCTAGAATCCACAACAATACACAAAATCAAAATCGGAGTTGTACTTCAAAAGTTATTGACAATACTTCGAAACGTAGATGAAAAGTTAGTTAAAACCCAGAAAAATATGCTAAACAGTTATGTCGTAGCGACTGTAAGGAGTCATGGACGGCACGTATATGGTCCGATCGGGCAGAAACTTAAAAAATTCTTCACGGTGTTACAGAATTCAGAATCAACGGTAGAGATCAGATTCTGACGATTAGTTATTGAGTTATTAATATGTTATCAGAGCCTACTAAACAAAAATGTACCATAGACCAACTTAAAGATTTTTCTTTTTGGTTAGGTAATTGTATCCGATTGGAGTACACTTAGAGTCTATGGACAAAGGACACATAGGGCTTCATTCTGAATGATGGGATTAAAACGTTAACGGCCAATTGTCAAGTTATACACTAATTTTAATTAGAGATAAATTCTGCGAGAAAAATAGTTTTAACCGATTGAGTTCATATACTTTCAGAGAGTTATGTAACTAACTTTTTAGAGCCATCAAAGTATTTTTTGGCATCTCAAATTCTATTCAGAATGTTAGGCCAAGGTTAGGATCACTCAACGCTTCCTCATATGAACATTGTCTACTAGGTTAGCTCGCATTAGATTCGTTTTAATCGTTGCATGTTCCAAGTTGAGCTATATTGACTTAGTCGGGTGTCTGCTTTTTTATATATGATATTGTTATACGCCGAAGTACATGTCTTCTGTTTTGGTCGCTAGAGCGAAGACAGTTGGTTATGATATTGATTGATTGAACATAGAGATAATATGTTTGATAATGATTAGGGATAAATCGATATTATTTGGTAGTTGCGAAAGAATATTAAATACATGTAATGAGTTAAAGTTATGGTAAATGGTTTTTCCCAGTGGTCGGCATGATGCAGAAGTACCTAGGTTTATTACATTTCGCTACGATTCATTGTAGCCAGGCTTGGCATGGAAGGGAAACTTGGGCGGGGTAAAGAAAGAGGATTAATGTATTACCAGATTCAGACCTAGGACTTGGGCGGGGAATAGACAGATGATTCATGTGTTATCAGATTCTTGTGTGCAAGAGGGTGCAGGCAACAAGTCGATCTGTTGTATGTGGCCCTAAGATCGATAAAAGGTCCATGATAGCGGTTAGTGTGGGCACTAATCCAATTCTGAGTATAGCTTCTCCAGAGGGTGCCGATAATCACTTCAACTTTTTAGGGCCATTACTTATTTCTTATGGTGCATTAGGTGTCGTGTTTGTGAATTAGTTTAGGTCTAAGCTTTTGGGGTTGGGTTAGTATTTGGTCGAGCTAGAGTTTTGGTCAGGTCTTCCCTTAACAGTTTATTTGAAAAATCGCTGACCCCTCATTTCTTTTTCTCCTTTCTATTGTTTTGGTTAAGCAGGTTTCAGCTCATAAGCAATTTGTTCAAGTTAAAGTTGGTTGTTTTTACGAAACACGGCTTGTACTGTATCATGATTAGCTAACCCGGAAATTATGCGGGGTTGGGTTCACATTTTGGCATTATAGCCTATGTTAAAGGCCACTCCGATTCTGACCCGGATGGGCGGTAGTTTTGCATAACAAAATAGATTTATACTAAGTTATTGTATTTTCTGACATTTTCTTGGGATCCCTAAAATTTTTAATTGCGAAATTATATTCAATACACAAACTGTTAATTTTTCTTAGTTTCTACCTTTAGTCTTCTTTTTGAGTGAGCAAGTTAGCAGCAACATCAACGTGGATTTACTTACCAGAATTAGAGTGGCGAATAATGTTCGAGAAAATTCAGCAGTGCAATCATAGCTGGATTTCAATGTCTACAACTAAGCTACATCGATAAATGCAGAGTAGTTGGAATTCGAGAGCGATTCATCTAAGGTTGAGCTAATGAAAGATGTATAATTTGCTTCGAATGTCTTCGTCTTTTCAAGTTTTAGTTCAGAGGAGGACAACGAGTTGGGACTAAAGAGCTAGTGTCGAGTTCTAAAATCGTTAGACAAAGTTGCATATCTCCTTCTTCTTTTCTTTTGTTTAGTTTAGTACATTAGGTGTTTCTTGAGTTAGTAGGCGGTTGTTGTGACGATGCTACCAATTCAGTTTGGCTTTTTGGTTTATTGGATATTTGGGTGAGATGTGTCACATGGGGTTTATCCCTGTTCTTTGTGTGTTCAAATTAAGACCCATGTAGGTATGTGGGTTAGACACATTGTTTTCTTCAGTTAGTTTTCTTGGTTCTCGGATTTGTTCTTCATAAACATTTTCAAAATTATCAAAAAAACTGAATTCTTTTTTAGTAAGGGTCTTTATATCTGTTGTGTGTATCATTGATTCGTCGAGTGTTCGCTTCTCTTCGGCTCGAGAGGATGTGCATCCGCAGAAATCGCCACATTGCTTTTCACGAGTGAGAGAGGCCAAGTGATGCAGCGGCATCATCAAACTTAACGGAAACGTGAAGACAAGCAGACGTTAGGTTTAGTCATTGATTTCTTCACCAACAAGTTACGTTTTGATTTGTTTTGTTTTTTTTTTTAATTAATTAGGTTGTTTTATTTAGATAAAATAAGGATGAGAAAAGTCTCCTAATTCGTTTTGGATTTTTTTTTATTAACCTAAGTAGAAATAGGAATTCATAACACCCTATATAAAAGGTCGATCTTTACTTGTAATCGATCATCGGATTTTGAAATGATAAAGAGTTTTCTTTTGAACTTTGTTCTAGATTTGATTAAATTCATCTATAAACAAGAAGTTGATCTCTTTTGGTTATCTAATCAATCGATTGATCAAGTGGGACTCAAAGAATCTTAGCGTTTATTTGATTGAGCTATAATTCAAAGTCCGTACGCTACGTCAGGTTGGTATTAGAGTCACAAATTTTTTTTTCTCTTTCCACAATGCCACGCTTACCTCGTCGCCCTTCTCAAACCGAACAAACCCTCACCGCCATTCAAACACAACTACAACAACTTACCACTGCCATAAACAACATGAATCTACAACATGATGCCCGTACTAAACATCGACGAAATCGTGATGCAGACTCAGATGTATAAGAAAATCCGTTCGCCGGTAGAGAACAGATTCAACGCAGTCATCATGACACCGACGATTCTGACAATGAATCTAAACACAACAATCGTTGGGAAGCGAGTTTTAAACTCGATATTCCCGAATTTCGTGGTTCAACTACTCATGAAGAATCCGTTCGCCGGTAGAGAACAGATTCAACGCAGTCATCATGACAACGACGATTCTGACAATGAATTTGAACACAACAATCGTTGGGAAGCAAGTTTTAAACTCGATATTCCCGAATTTCGTGGTTCAACTACTCATGAAGAATTGTTGGATTGGTTTATAATCATGGTTCCTCTCGATCATTGCATCCCGTTAATAGCAATTTGATTATGAGATCGTGCTGCGGCTTGGTGGTCTCAATCAAAAACAACTCGAGCTCGATTGGGAAAGGCTAATATCACGACTTGGGATAAACTCAAGCGCAAGATGCGAAAGAATTTCTTGCCCTATAATTATGAGCAGTTAATGTTTCAAATGATTCAAAATTTGAGACAAGGAACTAGATCGGTTGAAGAATATTCACATGAATTCTTTCTGATGATTAACCGAATATAGTTACATGATACTGAACAACAATTAGTGGCATGGTTTATAGGTGGTCGCCGTCAACAACTCCGACACACACTCAACTTGTTTCGACCTCTTACTGTCTCTGAAGCTCACCAACAAGCCCTAACGGTTGAAGCCCAGTCCAAAATGCCATATTCCTCTTGGGCTTGGTCTCGTCAAAATCATCCATCGACTTCCTCTATTTCTGTGAAAACAAAGACTGACTCAAAAACTGATTTTGTCGTCGTTATTGCTGAGGAGCCAAGATTACCTGCTCCACATACAGGCGGTGGCATGAGATGTTTCTCCTGTGGTGAACAAGGACACCGACAGTCTGCGTGTCCTTCACATAACCGGCGTGGTCTGTTGCTTAACGAGATTGACGATGATGATGATTTAGAAGATGAGTAGAACGACAATACTCTTGAAGAAGAGCTATTACCGGACTCCGGTCCTCTTTTGGTGGTGCGACGAGCATGCCTAGCTCCGTGTTCTAAAATCCACAATCTGCAATGCAATTCTCTGTTCCAATCCCGTTGTACGATCAAAGGGAATGTTTGTAAGTTCATTACTGACTCCGGAAGTTGCGAGAATGTTATTGATGCAGATGTTGTTTCTATGCTTGCTATTGAAACGAAGCCTCATCTAACACCTTATAAACTTGCTTGGTTATAACAAGGGAATGATGTAACTGTTACTCAACGAGCCTTGGTGAATTTTTCAGTTGGCAATTATACAAAGACGAAGCTTATTTTGATATTGTACCCATGGATGCTTGCCACCTCCTTCTTGGTCGTCCCTTGGAATTAGATCGCAGAGTCACACACGATGGATTTAAGAATACTTACAGCGTTTGGTTTGGAGATCGTAACTTCGTGTTACAACCAGAACAGTCGGGCTTAGTCCAAGTGACGACAAAGACTCCTCCACTACCATTACAGCACCCCGTGAACTCTCTCTTGCTCCGAAAACCTTTTGATGAAGAGTTACAGTCTTGTGACGTAGTTTTTGCCCTCGTGGTTTCACCATTATCATCAGGTACAACCATTCCTATTCCATTGAAGTTTCAATCCTTGCTTAACGATTTTGTTGATGTGTTTCCCGATGATCTCCCTGATGGACTTCCGCCTCTGAGGGACATACAACATAGTATTGACTTGCAACCGGATGCGGTTTTGCCCATTAGAGCTCATTATCGTATGAGTCTGAGCAAGCATGAGGAACTTGTTGCGTGGTTTTTTAAAGGAAACAAAAGGCAACGAAGCTTTAAAATTTATAAAAGCTCGTTTCCTAACAATCACACAATCCACAAGTGCACGGATATGCTATTGTAGTACTTTGGGGTCGAACCACAAGGAGCATGTCAAGCTAGAATAGTCTAAACTTTGAGAATCCACAATCCCTCCTAATCTAAGTGAATCGAGAAGGTTTGGGGGTCCTAACAATCTACTAAGCAATTAAAAGTAAAAGCCATAACATAAATAAGATAGACAAAGCAAGACAAGAAAGTAAATTAAGCAAAAGAAACAAGCATTAACTTAAATAGCAAAGACAAGAATTAAAGACAAGTAAAAACGATGGATCAAGGGTGAGTGTAATCGAAGAGACTAGTAAGATGGTAATAGTTGTGTTAGTTCAAGCTATTAAGAGCAATTCTATGACCAAAGACATGTATAGCTTACTCCACTCTCATGGTAGTAAATCATTTCCTATATGATGCAATCACTCAACTCTCGCTTATTGTGATTGACAAATTAATAAGAATCATTAAGAATAGATCCATATAGTCACTAAACTCGCTAGCAATCAACTCTCGTTGCCTAAGCAAAGTTTAGCATGAATTAGGTTCTCCTAGGCATTTCATCGAACACCTCCCGGGCGTGAAATGCATACATGTCAAGATTCCTTCAAATCAAGCATTAAGGCCTCCTAATCCATTAGAAACTAAAGATAAAATATCCCTAACACCATCATTACAATCCTATCTAGCCAAATCTCAAACACCCAAGATCCATCTAAAGAGCCTACTCACAAATCATGGAAGGGAAGATAGTAGAGATGAGAAACATAAACATAAATNAAGAGAGACTCTTTATCTTAAAGATCAAGAGAATAAACTTAAAACATAAAGAAAAATGTTGGAAAGTTGATAAAAGATGATATATCTTGTTCTTGGAGGCTAAGAGGGGTATTTATACTAAACGGTATGTGAGAGGAAGCCCTAAAAGCCTTAAAACACATCAACATTCAGGAAATGTAGGCAGCCATCGACCTTAGGTAGGCTCTCATCGACCTGGAGGTCGATGGCTGACAACCTTTACAGCTTCTTCTTCTTGTTCTTTCAATTGCCGTCAGAATGGCGTATTATTTGCATATAGTCTCTTCTCCACTTCCCCTTGGCTCTAGATTCTCTTTGTTTCTTAACCATTTAAGCATCAGGAATCTATCATCCCAAGCTCTCAAGTTGTTCATCCAAAGGTTGCACCTACAAATGCAAAAGAATGCAATGCAAAGACGAAAATCCTAAACTAGACTCAACATAGAAAATTTATGAATTTTAACACCTGTATGCATTATATACAACCTTAATGATGCTAAATATGCATTAAATTATGAACACATCAACTTTCCCGGACTTGTCCTTTGCTTGTCCTCAAGCAAACAACAAAGACCAAACGCGGAAGTGAGGTTTGCAAGTGAGAACTCAAAACCACAATAGAAAAGAGATGCCTTATGCTCTATGTCCTAAAGATAAGTATCATAATCCATGGATCAACAAAGACTCAATGTACTTCGCCATATTCATCACAAAACTATCTTTAGGAACCTAGGCTAGGCATTCACAAGTCACTTCTCAACCAATCTCATTACATTCAATTAAGCTTTCATATGAGTTCTTTACTTATGGGCAAAGTATCTAATCCGTTTGGCTTGGTAAGAGAAAGGCTAATGATAAGAAGAAGTGTTTAAAGAGAAGGTTTCACTCATTTTTAAGGTGGTTTCTCTCAAAAAGTAGTGCAAGACATTAGGCAAAAGCGAGGTGGAGTCAAAAAATTAATGCATACAAGGTCCTACTTACCTCTAATGATTCCCACCCAAAAATGCTTATGTCTAATTAACTACCCTTTGTGTTTCCCATTAAGTTCCTTGAAACCAATATCCTTTTACACACTTAAGCTCATTTTTCTCTTTCTTCTTATGACAACTAGAGATTTATTTCCATTATGTACTTAGCTTCCAACCTTCTTTCTATTTTTCTAGAGCCACTTTCTAATCAAACTTTTGATTCATTTTTCTTTTCTTATACTTTAAGTTTGGACCCTCTAGGCTTTTATATGCTAAGGTTAGAGCTAATCCTTTTCTAATCTCTAGTTCCTTTTCTTCTTCTTTTCTTTCTTTCCCTTTTTTATTTTCTCTTTCTTTTATTCCCAATTCAAACCTTGGATTATCTAACTTTTAAATACTACTTCTCATGGTTGAGATACCAACACATTCCCATACCCAAAGCCAAAATGAACATCAAATAACAACCTCCTTATATTTCTAATTAGCCTTAAAGTGAAGCTAATCCTATGGTAGCACTCCCTTGTCGTTCAACTTCTTTGCACACGGGTTTTTGCCCATGTGTGCACTTTCCGAAAGAGGTCTCACATTCAAATTAAGAGGGGGTTTGAAAGGAAGGTCTAAGGGTTGATAAGGGTGAGGTAACTACTATAAAAGTTGGAGTAGCCACTTGAGCTAAGAAGGGTGGTAAAAATGGTAAACATAGCTCAA
>OVAN01010514.1:0-15676 GCA_900406275.1 Anastatica hierochuntica | reverse complement strand
CGGTAATTCGTTGTTAATTCGTCGCTAATTAACGACGCTGCTAAATCGTCGGTAAAATTCGTTGCTAAATGACCAGTTTCTTGTAGTGAACGGGCCGATCCGGTAGCCCATAGCCCATCACACGGGACCTACGCGCGACCGGAGGTTCGAACCTACGACATCCGGATTTGATGAGCGAGCGCTTTGCCGCTCAACTACGAAGCCTCACTTGATTAAAAAGGTTTAAATGCTTAATTTTTCAGCATCATGTTTTAAAAATATTGCAAAACGGTAATAAATTGAAGAACACAATAACTATTACTATTGTTAGTCGTTGTCTTTAGTTGTTATCACTGATGACGGTTCAACAAATAGATCAAAATGTTAAGTTTCTTTTTTCTAAAACAATATATATAATATAGTGTTCATGACCACTTGTGTTACCTTAACAACATAGTTTAGTTACGTAGGTATTATTAAATTTTCTTCATTCTAGATTTAAGGAGATCTATCTAAAACATCACTATACGTTCCAAATTGACTATCTAAATTTATTGCTTAACTAAAATAAACTCTTGACCGACCATTACGTACGTTGACCTCAACGGCCCCACCGACCTTCTAAAACAACCGTTGTAGATTTGACTTTCATACTTTTGTTTTCTTGATTGACAAGTTAAAATTAACTTATCAATATTTTAGATATTCGAGTTTATGCGAATAAACCCTAATTAAATTCAACATTTATTTATTTTCTGTGAAGAAAACACTATATAGCTGGATCCCGTAATTTTCGTGTGCGTCTATACGTAAAGACAAATAAAAAACTTTTCATGTGAGAATCCGACGGTTGTAATTAACTCACAGCTGTTTCTGATGAAACGACGTGGGCCCCAACACTTACCCGATAGAAAAATAAAAAAGTGAACGCTGGGAACTCGACACGTGTAAGTAAAATCTAACTATCATCGTTTGAAATTTGAATTAGCAGACGCGAAAAAATGATGTCAGCTATGTGCCACTTGGATTATGTAAATTTACCGATCTAGATTCGTCTCGAGACCATCACCGACTTGACCGTCTCATATTTTGCTAATTGTATTCAAAATGATTTTGAGTTATTTGCGAAATTCTATATTTTTGAAATAAGAATTTTAAAATCTTTTATAAAATTCACTATTATTGAAATGATAATTTTAAAATGTATTTTCAAATTTACTATTATTGAAAATATTTTAAGTAATGGATTTTAAGTGGTTTAGAGTGTTTTAGTGGAATTTCCTTATTAAAAATACAAATAACTCAAATCACATGGTTTTAAGTAAAATTGCGGAGAAAATTTTAACAAAAAAAAATTGCAGAGAATTTCTAAAAAAACACAACTACTTTCCAAATGCATCAAAATCTTCTTAAAACTCATTAAAAATCAAATCCCATCAAATACCCACTCCAATACATCCCCTAAGATTTTTTATTTGTCCTTTATTATGATTAGTCGATTGTATATTCCCAACTAAAAGGGATTGTTATGTCTAATTCCTAAATAAAAATTTTAAAATGACAATATAAACCTTATATAACAAATATTTTAACAATATAAGGTTTAATTATTAAAATAGTTACAAACCTTATATTTGTCTTAATTTTTCTATAAAATCAACCAAATGTTCTGCTATTAAGATTATTATTTTTTGTCATATAACCCGACAAGTAGTTCCTTTCACTAGAGGTAAATGTATGATTCGAATCATGGTTCTGTGAGATGACAATAGAAGTGGTGCAACCATTGATCCACCTACTTTTGTCTGATATTATGATTATTATTATTTAAAAGTTGTTTATAATTTGATACGACAAATTTTAACCGAATGACACGTTTTCAACTCTACATAATGATAAGACGAAAAAAATGCTTTGATTAACTACCTCGTCCTTAATATATGCTGGTGAGAGTTTTATCTCTTGACTACTTTTAGTATGATCCAAAATCACTACATATTGGAATTCGCCGTTGTGATTTGGCTGTATAATTGTGCTTTTCATAAGGAATGTCTATCCCTGATTCTACAATATTTGTTTAATTGTTCAACACGCTCATTTGACAACCACATGTTGTTGTTGCATTACTGTTTTACATTGGCAATTCTCAAAATGAATTTTTATTGCAAAACATAGCTATCATGGTGACTTATTTGTTTCCATTGGAGCTATTACAATGACTTCTATTTTTGTCTTTAAGTATTTGTGACAAACACGAGGTATAGTTTGGTGAATAGGAGGCATGACAATTGACAAATACAGTTATATTAGTAGTTCAGAAATAGGAAAAAAAAATATGTGCAGCAAAAGATAAATATAAAAAACAATTAAACTACACAAAGTTGTATTATTAACATCCATATAACTAATAATAAAATAAAATTCTTGACTTAATGATGCTTTTACTCGAAAATGATCATTGCATCTTATTTTCCAACAATATTTTTCATGGGGTTAAAATGTTACCTTTAGAATAATATATTTATAAAATGGCAAGTTGAGTTTTTATAACCTTTCAATTAGTTTTGCTTTTCTTAGAAAAAACTAAACAAAAGATATATCGTTTGGGAAATGATTAGTAATTATTGATCTTGACAGTACGGTTCTTTAACAAATCATTAATCAAAAAACAAAAATTATTTTTGTTTAAAAAAGTGAGATTAATATTATTTTGGTGACTTGTGACAAAAATATACTTATGACTGAACAAAATAATCGAAACCGAAGAACCGAATCGAAAGAACCAAAAAGTAACTGAACCATAGTTGAAAAATAACCGAATGATTCTAATTTTTGAGAACCGAAAAAACCGAAACCGAAACGAAACCAAATAGGTAACCGAAAATATCTAAAAATACTCGAAAATATCTAAAATATTTAAAAATATACCCAAAAATATCCGAAAATACTCGAACATTAATAGCCAATGGTTACTAAATTCAAACGAAACCGGAGCCGAACCGAACCGAAACCGAACCGAAATACTTTAGGAACCGAATGGTTCCAATTTTTTGGGAACCAAAAGAACCGAAAACCGATAAAATCGAACCGAAACCGAACGGATAACCCAAGCCTACTTATGACTTTATTTTGCTTCCTCATTTTTTTTTTTTGTGATTAGAGGAATACTCATAAGCATATTCCCGAAAATATACGGTGACGATATAAACAGCGTAGATGCTATTTCGAGTGAACCCCTAATTACAGAAGAGAGAGAGAGAGACCATCTTCGTCTTCTTCTTCTCCTTCTCCATCATCTCAAAATTCACCGAATCAGAGAGAATTAGGTGAGAGATTCGAAGAAGCCCAAGCGAGCCCGACTCGCCCAGATTCTCGATTTCTCCACCTTTTTGTCGACCATTTTGATTCTCTCTTCTTACTCAACCCTCGAGACCAACGATTTCTCCGTCCATGGCGGATATAGCGAGAACAACGTCGTTACCGAAAGAGAGAAGTAGCCCACAAGCTCTTATCCTGGGAAGATACGAGATGGGTAAGCTTCTCGGCCATGGAACCTTCGCTAAGGTTTATCTCGCTAGAAACGTGAAATCAGGCGAAAGCGTCGCAATCAAAGTAATCGACAAGGAGAAGATTCTCAAAGGCGGTTTAATCGCTCACATCAAACGCGAGATCTCGATCCTCCGCCGCGTCCGACACCCAAACATCGTCCAGCTCTTTGAAGTCATGGCGACGAAAGCCAAGATCTACTTCGTTATGGAATACGTCCGTGGAGGCGAGCTTTTCAACAAAGTAGCTAAAGGCCGTCTCAAAGAAGAAGTCGCCCGCAGATATTTCCAGCAGCTGATCTCCGCCGTCACTTTCTGCCATGCTCGTGGCGTTTACCATAGAGATCTGAAGCCGGAGAATCTCCTCTTAGACGAAAACGGTAATCTCAAAGTCTCTGATTTTGGACTTAGCGCTGTCTCTGATCAGATTCGACAAGATGGGCTTTTCCACACGTTTTGTGGCACTCCGGCGTACGTTGCGCCGGAGGTTTTAGCCAGGAAAGGCTACGATGCGGCTAAGGTTGATATATGGTCTTGTGGAGTTATCTTGTTCGTGTTAATGGCGGGTTATCTCCCGTTTCATGATCGGAATGTTATGGCTATGTATAAGAAGATTTACAAAGGGGAATTTAGGTGTCCACGATGGTTTTCTCCTGAGCTTACGAAGTTGTTGTCTCGGCTTCTTGAGACGAATCCTGAGAAACGGTTTACTTTCCCTGAGATTATGGAGAATTCTTGGTTTAAGAAAGGGTTCAAGCATATCAAATTCTATGTGGAAGATGATAAGCTTTGCAATGTCGTTGATGATGATGAATTGGAGACTGCATCTGTTGAATCAGATCGATCTTCTACGGTTTCTGAATCGGAACTTGAGTTTTTAGAGCCTAGGAGGAGAGTTGGGGCGTTGCCTAGGCCCGCGAGTTTGAATGCTTTTGATATTATCTCATTCTCCCAGGGATTTGATTTATCGGGTTTGTTTGAGGACGATGGTAAAGGTTCTAGGTTTGTTTCAGGAGCTCCGGTTTCAAAGATCATATCAAAGTTGGAAGAGATTGCTAAAGTTGTGAGCTTTACGGTGAGGAAGAAGGATTGTAGGGTAAGTCTTGAAGGTTCAAGACAAGGAGTGAAAGGTCCATTGACGATTGCAGCAGAGATATTCGAATTGACACCATCGTTGGTTGTTGTTGAAGTTAAGAAGAAAGGAGGAGATAAAACAGAGTATGAAGACTTTTGTAACAATGAGTTGAAACCCAAACTGCAGAATTTGACAGCTGATGAAGTAGTAGCAGAGCCTGTGGCGGATGCAACGGCTGATGAAACCGAGACCACAATCATGAATTCTCCACCAGTTTGTTTCTTGCCTTCTGACACTGAATAGACGATGAAAGGCCACAAAAACCAGAGATCATGAGGGTATTTGCATGCCTTTCGGAAGTTTTGGACTGAGTTGAGGAAGAAAATTTCCTAGGGTGGGTTGAATTTAGAATCGAAACATGTAACAGAAGTGTTATCCTCTGTTGGAGAGATCGTTAGAGAAATAAGATATGGAGTTTGAGTTATGTTTTTTACTAACGTTTTAGAAAATTTTCTTTTGTTGTTGGGAGAATTGTAAACAGTTTTCACTCACATCAGATCTTTTGATATGTATAAAACAATGAAATGAATAAAGAGAAAGTTGTTTTCTTCTTCTTAAAATTCCTCTTTTCGTTTGTTATTTATTTGCTAAAAATGGATAGGAACAAGAAGAGAAAGAAAAAGTTCTTGTTTGTGTGTTTTGTTTTGTTTGAATATTGAAGAATTTAATGGCGGAAAATTTAGATAGTGAAGTTTTTGTATTATGAAATTTATCTATTTGTGGGATAAAAGAATTGACAGGAACCATGTGAAGTGTTTCTCGTCTTTGAGTGAAGCAAGTTGGTTTTTGAGTTGATAGCAAAATTTATCTGCAAGATTTGATTTGGACTATTATCTGTAAGATTTGATGTGGACCAAGTCACGGATACAAAAAGGTTTCTGTTTATTGATGTGGCCTAGCTTGTTCGATTCTACATGTGAATGAAAAGCATACCATATGTTTTGTGGTGTTCAATGAATGGTGATGATGCATTGAAGATACAACTCGCAATTTCTTTTGTATATTTTGGGTTCGAATGGTGATAGCAGTTTTGAAAATGCGGAAAAAGCGGATTTAAATTGCGGTGCGGTTCAATTGCGGTATGTGTGGAATGCGAGACAAATACAATTATTGTAGAAAAGGCGATATAGAATAATATTTGATTGGTGAAAAACAATTTACGGTGCGGAACGAAAAAGTTCATAAAAATTATTAATTTATAAATAAAAAAGTTTAAATCTCTATACTATTAAAAGAGAAACATTCTTAAGTAAATAACCTTAGCATGATGTGTGATTTACAATATGTGCCATTAGAGATTAATTATTAAAAGAACAAAAAAACCTATTTTAGGGTAGTTACGACAAATTATTTAATATTTATTGAATTGATTTTACCAATTATTTATTGAATTATTTACTAACCAGAAAACTGTTTGATACCGTAATCTTAACAATCTTTTTATTGATTTCGTCATTCATATATATTGAAGGTTCAATCTTATGGTTAGTATCAAATTTCAAATCTCTAAACTAGAATATTCGTATTTTATCCTCTATCTATTTGTTAATCACGAAAATATGACAAACCCATATAAATATCATAACATATATAATAATTGATTTTATTTTTACATATATATTTTTAGATAAAACTTTTATTTTTAAATCTCAAAAATAAAAAACATTCGATATTTTTAGATAAATTTTATTTTTAAACCTCAAAAAACCATATCGAATATTACCAAACAATCGTAAATAATATATTTTTATTTTTTCGCAACGTTGACATTTATAATAATTTATTTTATTAAATTTTATATTTACTAGACTAATTACAATTAATATCATATATAGTAATTGATTTTGTATCACATTATTATGATATATTGTTATAGAATATTGTATAAAAATAGAGCTAATATAAAAAATTCAACATAACCGAAATTGACATAGTTAAGATATAACCCGAGAATTTAGTTCATTTATTCTCGATATTTTTATTGACTTTAGAAAAATTCAAATGAATTAAATAATTTACTAAGATAATGTAATATTTTTTTAGGTGAATCGAAAATATCTAAACTTATATCTAGATTTATGGATGTATAGAGATTTCTGGAAAATTGTTTGGATAAATCAACAAGATTTACCGCGGACGGCGAACACATTAGCAGATGGTCTAGCGCGAGGATCACGTTCCTTTACCCATGATTTTTCTTTTGTAGATTCAACTCCTCCAAATTGGTTGCCCAATTTGAGAGACTTTGTCTAATTAATGTTAGGTTGGCAAAAAAAAAATCAACAAGATTTATTGAATTAAAGGAAAATTAATTGAAGACTTTCACAACAAGCTAAACAAATGGACTTTTTCTGTTCATTATATATATGAGACCATGGTATTCCGTGGAGAGAGAGCATTTTTTTCACATTTTTACATGATTATATTTCGAATAGTTAGCATGATTCTTTAGTTTTAATTGTTTTATAAATTTTTGTTCATGTTTATTTATATCCATATAGATTTTTTTGATGCAGGTTCTTTAAATTCATTTAGTTGTAGAGTATCTCTGAAACACGAAGACCGATCAAGTGCAATCAGAGCAAGTGTTTCCAAAATGCTCTTTTTGTAAGATTTAATGGTTTTTTAATTTATTGTTCGTTCTTTTTGTAGAAACATAAATTAAACTATTTTTATATCGGACTTAGTTTCAACGCTATTTTTGTTTGAGGTCTACATTTGGAAGGTATCCTTATTTCATCAGATCTATTTAATTGTTTTGTTTTGTGTCACTAATTTTTAATTATTTTTGTTCTCTTTAGATTCTCATAGAAATAAATTCAGAATACAAGAGATTGGAAGAAGAACATAACCATGTACTTAAGTAATTCAACAGGTATGCTTGGTTTAAGTATTGTGTATTGGACTTTTTATTTAATTTTTTTTCCAACAATATTTGATATTGTTAATATACTTCCTATTCAAATAGGATATGTTTATGTGAATATTTTATTTAATTTACTAATAAATTTTAATTTAAGTTACCATATATGAATAATAATTTGATCAAAATTATTTTTCGATAATTGTTAATATTAAATTTTTAGTTTAAAAGTGATTTAGAGATTATGTTATATAAAATATCAAACAATCAATACATTAATAAATATATTTTAAAAATATACAACTATATCTTTCACTAAACATTACAAAAACACCTTTATAATAAATTTAAAATGTGGATAACTAAATATACAATTATACCGTTTCTAAAAACAAAATACAATTATACTATACATTTAACATGATATATTAGTATACTGATATATACTCCTCATTAAACATTATATTACTAAACAAATAATTATAATTGTATAATCTAAAGTACCTATACTAAAAATAATTGTATGAATATTTGATACATTTATAACTCCGCGCACAGCGCGGATTAGAGTCTAGTTAATAATTACACCGATATATAACAATTTTCATTAGAACTGGTCGGTTCGGTTCAATATTGTCTATTCGGTTTGATTCCTGTTCAGTTTACTACAAAATTTCTTATTATGTTATAATCATATTTAGTAAATTTAACTATGTTTTATATAATTTAATAGAGTTATTATACGTATTTTAGCAACTAAAATTTTAAATAAATAATAACTTATTTATAAAAAGAGTGAAAGTTTAGGTAAAAAAAAGAGAATCTGTAACATATTTTTGAATATATAAATTTATAACGCTTAAACATATAGAAGAAATTGAACTAAGAAAATAAAAATAATTATTAAATAATTTTGGAGTGCGTTTTTCAGCAAAACCGCTGCATAGTAGCAATTTGTTACGTGTTAGTCATATTTTCAAGTCTCTAAAATACAAGTGCGTATTTCACTTTTTTCGAGAAAAGAAAAAAATCAAATAGGAAAAATGTTGTGATTGGCGTAAAGAGTACGATATTACAACAAAACTTCTAAAACCGTACCGCACTGACGTTCCCATTCATTACCTTTGTTTGGCTATGTTTAATACTACTTCCCTTTCAATTTATTTGATGTTTTAGGATTAGATTTTTGATCCAAAATAAGTGATGTTCACATAAGTCTACGCAACTCTTTTGACTAACTAATGATGCTCTACTTTTAATTAAGGTTTCAAGTGGAAAAACGAATCAGGTGGTGCAGATCTAGCGTATCTAGACATTGAACGAAATGACGAAAAAAGTGGTTCATCCAAGAGATTGTGTCATCGACATATATGACACCATTTACAAAATGTACTAAAACATATACAATACAAAGAGTGGTTCTATCTGATTTGTTTACGGTTCAAAAACATGAATAAAAGTTTTGATCTGCATTTTACAGTAAAACCATTATCAACATGAAGTGTTTTATCTATGAACCATCTTTTTATTTTATTTTTTTATTTGTTAAAACGAATGAGAATACATATATAACTTTTTAACATTCACCATCTCCTATTTTTTTAAAAACTTTTTGATTTGTTTGTTTTTCTTCACTGTCATTTGTAATGAGAAATGTCATTTTCTTCATTTAAATTCATATAATATGAATATTTTAACCTTAAACAAAAATTACATATTAAATGTTGAAAATAATATAGCAATTTTACATAAAATGATATTCAAAACAACATGTTTAAAAAAAATCAGAATAATATAATATTATTGATATTTAGATGATCTTTAACATTTTGTGTTATTGTATTGTATTTTTTAATCAACCAAACGACAGGTTTCTGTCGGTTCTCTACCTCCAGCACCAGCTGTAAATCAGGCGGCGACTCAGCTTTATCAGATTCGCCAAATGACGCTACAGCTAGTGGATAGAGCACAAGAGAACGAACGCGTAATGCAACAACTCATCTCTCGACATCAGCAGTTCGAGGAGGTAACGAGGTCTCTAGCCCCATCGACCCAACCTTCGCATCGACGAGGCTCCGGAGTCACCTTTCGGGACGTAGTAACCGACCCTTTGTTCCCTCGAAGTCGTTTAGAATTCTCTCCCAATAGCACGATACCTAAGGAGCGGGGACCCCTTTTTCAGACTCCCGTCACAGGAACGATTTCCGCGTTTAATCCTCTTGTCACCAACGCTATGGGGACTAACTTTGCTACTACTATCTCGTCACCTGCCCATATACCTCGCCAGCCACCTGAGCAGGGTCATCAGTTACCTCCTCCACCGCCCATATTTAGGTCTGGAGGAGATATATCGATCCCATCTAGGGGCAGGACCTCAACCTCAGTTTATCAAGTCGGAAACCTGAACCCAGAACCCGAGGCTCAAAGAAGAACTGAAGCTGCAACTACAGCTTATTCGAGCCTCCCTGCTGACCGCTCCCAGCAAAGCAACCTAGGAGCCCGAGAGAGACCCAATTCTCCAGCTACCTGGGAACACGAACAGACCTAGTCCCAGCGTGAGCTACCCAGTCAGGTACCTACCAACGATCCAACAGTCCTTCCCCTGGATGGACCTGAAGTTATCCGAAAATACTTGGAGCAAACTCACGCAGCTCTCCAGAAGCTGAATGCTCAGGTCCACAAGGCCACGAGTTCAACTCCCGAGATTGAGAGCATAATTGAGGAAACCTGAGGCACACCATTCACAGATAGGATCACAAACTCTTATATAAGAAATACAAGAAAAATTCAGATTCCCAATTACGATGGAACCTCAGATCCTAAAGCTCATTTGAGAGCTTTTAGATTGGCCATCGTAAAAGCTTGTTTCACCTGCGAGGAATGTGAAGCAAGTTACAGCCGAACTTTCGCCGAGAACCTAGTCGAAACAACTCTCGAATGGTTCTCAGGTCTTGAGCCTAACTCAATAGATAGCTTCGACCAACAGACCAATGCTTTCATAAAGCAATACTCGATGCACATCAAAAAGCAGGCTTCCGAGATAGACCTCTGGAAGGTCAGACAAGGAATAGGAGACTCACTGCGAGTCTATATAGAGAAGTTCAGAGCAGTGAGAACCAAGCTCTCGAATCCTAATGACCAGGTCGCTATTGAAGCCCTCAGAAGAGGTCTCTGGTATCGTTATGAATTCTGGTCCGAGCTAACGATCAATCCTCCCCCAACAATAGACGATGCACTTCATAAAGCCTCCTGATACATCACTTTGAAAGAAGAAACGGCCGCAACGGACAAAATCCATAAGAAGTCTCAGAACCCTCCAAAGACTGATGCGCAAGAAGGAAAAGGTCTCCCTAAAAAGGGAAACTTCCGAAACAGTGAAACTAAAGGAGAGCATTCTTACGCAGTAGAAGAAGCGAACAGGAGAAACCTGTTGCCGCAACAAGCAAGGCACCTTGGACTAAAGCTTATGATGAGAACAAGTTCTGTTCTTATTACAAAAGAATTGGCCACTCCACCGAAGAATGCTGGGACCTTCAGCGAGAGCTAGCTGCCTAGTTTGCCTCCGGGGAAATAAAGATGTAAATCTTAAGAAACTTGTGCCTTTTTAAAAGAGAGCACCAAGAGAGGCGTCGCCGAAGCGAAATAGATCTCCTGAAAAGGAAACTAACTCGCTGCCTCCCGCTCCCAAGAAACAGCGGACATGATACTTGGGAAATTCCCTCAAGGAAAGAGCCTCCGAATCAGCGAACCGAAACCTCTTCCCACGGGATCGATAGCTGCCCTTCGAAAAGGCTTCTGCCCCAAATACCTCTGATTTGAGGATTGATTACATCCTCGGAGGATCCAACATCTGTCATGATTGCGTTAACTCCATCAAGAATCACTTGCAAAAGGCCGAGTCCAGTACTCGATCCAAGCCTTCTCCCCAGAAGCCTAATTTGAAGATCTCCTTCTGAGAAAGCGAGACTCTCGATCTCAATAAACCTCACGACAATGCTTTAGCCATCACCTTGAACATCGCAGGGTACAAGATACCTAAGATCATGGTCAACACCGGAAGCTCTGTCGATCTTATTTTCTATAATGCCCTTAAAGGGATGGAGATAGACGACTACGAAATTACCGGAGAGAAGACTAATTTCGTAGGATTCTCCGGAGAGACAACTACCTTTCTGGGAACTATCAAACTCCCAGTCATAGCTAGTGGAGTTATTAAAATGATTAACTTCGTGGTAATAGATCAACCAGCCCCGTCCCATGCGATCTTAGGAAGACCCTGGGTTCATAAGATGAAAGCAGTAGCGTCTACCTATCACCAGTGCGTGAAATTCTCGACTCCTGATGGGGTAGCTACAATTTGAGGCAGTCTAAGAGTCTCCAGGATCTGTTACTTGGGGGGTTATCAAATCTCAAAAAATCACCCTAATAGCAATTACAGATCCAGGAGGGTCGTGAAATGTAACAGAACATGCGAGGTCCGCCTAGGAACCTCACCGAGCAAGTTTTCATTGACAATTCAAACCCTGATAGACGAATAAGCATTGGGTATGAGTTGCCCCTCAAAACAAAAAAGAAACTCATCGAATTCCTCAAAAGGATTGTTGGGACCTTTGCATGGTCCACCGCTGATATGAAAGGAATCGATTCAAACGTCACAACCCACAAGCTTAATGTAGATCCAACATTTAAGCCGATCGAGCAAAAGCGTCGTAAACTAGGCCTGGAGAAGACTCAAGCAGTTAATGACGAAGTCGAGCGGCTAGCGTAAGCTGGATCCATTCGGGAAGTGCATTACCCCGATTGGCTTGCTAACCCTGTAGTGGTTAAAAAGAAGAAAGAGAAGTGGAGAATCATCATCGATTTCATCGACCTGAACAAATCATGTCCAAAAGACAGCTTTTCGTTACCTCACATCGATCGATTAGTTGAGGTCACAGCTGGCCATCAACTCTTATGCTTCATGGATGCTTTCTCAGGATATAATCAAATTATGATGGATCCTGAAGTCCAGGAGAAAACCGCTTTTATAACTGAGCGCAGAACCTATTGTTATAAGGTAATGCCCTTCGGTTTAAAAAACGCAGGAGCTGCCTATCAAAGGCTCGTGAACAAAATGTTTTCCCAACAGCTCGGAAAGACCATGGAGGTTTACATTGATGACATGTTAGTCAAATCCTCACTTGGGGAAGACCATGTTTCTCATATGAAGGAATGCTTTGATGTCCTTAATAAATACGATATGAAGTTAAACCCAGCTAAATGTACTTTTGGGTTACCTCCGGGAGAATTTCTAGGCTACCTGGTGACTGAGCAAGGTATCAAAGCCAACCCGAAACAGATAGCTACATTCCTAGAAATGCCGTCTCGTAAAACTACCCAAGAGGTGCAACGGTTAACTGGACGAATTGCCGCCCTAAATCGATTAATTTCCAGGTCTACCGACAAATGCCTCCCATTCTATAAACTTTTAAAGAATAACAAGAAGTTCTTATGAGACTAGATGATATGATCCTCGAATCAAGCTCTGACTTTTGATGGCTGAAACTTGATGAGATGTATGAGATATGGCCGATGGAAAGAAGACAATGGTGATGGGGATTATCGATGATTTAATTGGGCAGCAAACACAATNGCAACAAACACAAGTGATGATCGATGGATGATGATGGTTTTGTCGTGAGATGTGGCTGGAGAAAGAGATAGATTTCGACACAACCAAAGGTTAGAAACAATAGCTGCTGGTTTGTAGAAGCTCTAGGATGATGAAGATCACTTTAGAGATTCAGATTCAAGGGTAGAGTCGAATCAGTTTGAGAGAACAAAGCTTTGCTAGAAATTTTTCTTTCACGTTAATTCTCTCAGTTACAAAAGAAGGAGATGGCGATATTATAAAGAAAACAAACTAGGGTTGCCATCCCTCAAAGACAAAAACAACACGTAGTTCTGAAATTTAAAAAAAACAACGCAACGTCCGAAAATAAAACAACATAACAAGCGACATAAAGAGAGGTCTTTATGTGCCAGACCAAGCCAAATACTTATTTCAAATAGCATTATTGAAAAAGGAAAAATGCCCTGCCTCGTTAAAACCTTGAGAATGGTAAAACTCGATGTGTGACAAAACCCATTCTCTAAGGAAAGAGTACAACTACACATTATACTTTTTAAGGCTACTGAAATAAGTCACCTAGCTTGTCGCACGGAATATGGGTGAATACGTTGTAGATGGCAGTAGCTTGTTGCTCACCCAATTTCGTGCTATCTCCTTAGCTTTAGAACACATTATCCTTCCTTCGGGTTCAGGAGCATCCTCTTCCGAGCTTGAGATATCCAAGATCGCATCATCCTCCCCCTCTTGAAAGGGATTTGACCTCAAATCCGAATCTGCAACATAAGAGAGCAGATCAGAAACATTGAAAGCACTTGAGGTGTTATACTTACCTTGGAGGTCAAGTCTGTAGGCGTTGTTGTTGATCCTCTGAATCACTTCAAAGGGACCATCAACTCTTGGCATGAGCTTAGACTTTCGCTCTTCTGGAAATCGGTCTTTCCTCAGATGAATCCAGACAAGGTCTCCCACTTCAAAGATCAACTCCTTGCGCCCCTTATTTGCATGTTTTGCATACAGCTTAGTCTTCTTCTCGATGTTTTCCTTGGCCTTGGTATGAAGCTTGCACACATATTCAACTTTCTTTTTTCCATCTAAGCTGTAACGTTCCTGCAAAGGCAAAGACAACAAATCTAAAGGGGACAAAGGGTTAAATCCATAGACAATCTCAAAAGGAGAAAATAAAGTGGCAGAATGCTTAGCATGGTTGTAGGCAAATTCGACATATGGTAGATTGTCTTCCCATGTCTTCAGATTGCCTTTAACCATGGTTCGCAGCAAGGTTGAGAGTTTCCTGTTGACCACTTCTGTTTGACCATCTGTCTGAGGATGACAAGTGGTGGAAAATGACAGCTTGGTGCCCAGTTTTGCCCATAGAGTTCGCCAAAAATGTGAGAGAAACTTGGTATCTCGGTCTGAGACAATAATTCTAGGCATTTCATGAAGAAGCACCACTTCCCTGAAAAACAAATTAGCAACCGAAACTGCATCGTCGGTTTTATGGCTAACAATAAAATGCGCCATCTTGCTGAACCTGTCAACCACCACAAAAATAGAATCTCGACCATTTCTGGTACGAGGTAAACCAATGACAAAGTCCATAGAAATGTCAGTCCAAGGATGAGAAGGAATGGGTAAAGGAGTATATAACACGTGTGGCTGAGCTTTTCTCTTGGCTAGCATGCACACGGCACATCGGGAGCACACTTTCTCCACATTCTTCTTCATGTGCGGCCAATAGAACTGATCTTGAAGACTCAATAGAGTCTTAGCCACGCCGAAATGGCCGGCAAGTCCACCACCGTGAGCTTCCCTCACTAGCAACTCTCGAATTGATCCAGTGGGGATGCATATACGGTTTTGGTAGAATAANTAGAATAGATAACCATCTTTCCTGAAATATTTCTCAAAAGCAAACTTAGAGCATTTGGCATAATATTCTTTAAAATCTTCGTCAGACTCATAAAGTTCCTTCACCAGATCAAACCCAATTTGATATGATCCTCGAATCAAGCTCTAACTTTTGATGGCTGAAACTTGATGAGATGTGTGAGATATGGCCGATGGAAAGAAGACAATGGTGATGGGGATGATCGATGATTTAAGTGGGCAACAAACACAAGTGATGATCGATGGATGATGATGGTTTTGTCGTGAGATGTGGCTGGAGAAAGAGATGGATTTCGACACAACCAAAGGCTGGAAACAATGGTTGCTGGTTTGTAGAAGCTCTAGGATGATGAAGATCACTTTAGAGATTCAGATTCAAGGGTAGAGTCGAATCAGTTTGAGAGAACAAAGCTTTGCTGGAAATTTTTCTTTCACGTTAATTCTCTGAGTTACAAAAGAAGGAGATGGCGATATTATAAAGAAAACAAACTAGGGTTGCCATCCCTCAAAGACAAAAACAACACGTAGTTCTGAAATTTAAAAAAACAAGACAACGTCCGAAAATAAAACAACATAGCAAGCGACATAAAGAGAGGTCTTTATGCGCCAGACCAAGCCAAATACTTATTTCAAATAGCATTATTGAAAAAGGAAAA
>OVAN01010513.1:0-15677 GCA_900406275.1 Anastatica hierochuntica | reverse complement strand
ACAAATACTATATATATATATATATATATATATATATATATATATAATGATAAAAAGGGGGTAGTGGAGTACTACTCACCACTACACACTTTACTCAGATGGCTAGGAATGAGCACAATTGCTATCTCTGTCCAAGTCGTATTCAACCGCAGACGGAACTTCTCAATCAGACTATCATACTGTCCTTTGTCAGGGTACGCTGCGACCTCCCAGCCTGCAAAGCAAAAAGGCGACACAAATATTTGAAGCTGAAGAAATCACAAAGACAAACTGCTACAATACAAAAGACGTTGTGGCGCCTCCCCCAGTCAGCATGCTAGACGAACTACCAATAAAGCGACTCCATTCAGACTGGTACTCTCGATCTAGTTCATTGAAGGTCGTTGCACTTATCTTCACAAAGAAATACTTGTTCCACCAGCAATCAACTCGGTTATGTGTCCCTACAGTCAGCTTATTGCCCGCTTTGAAATTCACATAGAAACTCCCGGGCAGAGTGTTCATTTTGCTGTTACTAGTCATCTCCTCAAAAAGGGAAAATTCAAATCAAACCTGAACTCGAGACCGATGACGAAAGCGGCCACAAGTTTCCTAACAGATCATGTCGACAATTGATACAAGGACAACCCGTGTGCCTCACATTACACAATAAACAACGAAGGAAGCGAGAACCACAATCCAGCTTGCGTAAAATAAGAGTCATACATGCACACATAACTAGGGGGTGCATTCCACGGGCGTTGCTCGTCCCCAGGTATCAGAATCTCAGGATCTTCACCAGGGCGACTAGGGATGGGCGTTCGGGTACCCATTCAGGTTCGGTTCGGATCCATTCGGGTTCCAGATTTTCGGATCTAGAGGTTTAGGATCCATTCAGGTATTTTTGTTTTTCGATTCGGGTTTGGTTCGGGTCTTTGCAGGTTCGGTTCGGGTCTTTGTAGGTTCGGTTCGGGTTCGGTTCGGGTACCCGTTTAAATTATGTAAAAATTTTCAAAAATCCAAATATATCTTTAAAAACTTCAAAAATCCAAAACTAAAATAACGAAAAAGAAATATATTTTAAAAAAATGCATAACCAAATATGTACAGCTAATAAGAAAATCATTTCGTTTCGGGTATTTAGGTGAAAAGTCGGTAAATATTTCCAATATATCTAGTATTTTTTTACTATTTTTTGGATATTTTAAGTAGTTATCGGTACTTTTGAATAATTTGTATTTTTTTCTCCAAATGTTTTGAATAGTGTTGATATTAGATCTAAGTCCAAATATATTTAAGTTTATTATTATAGTTTGGATATTTTCGGGTACCCGAAATATTTCGGTTCGGATCGGGTTCGGGTTCGGTTCTTCGGATATTGAAATTTAGGATCTATTAGGGTATTTTAACGGTTTCGGTTCGGGTTCGGTTCCATTTTTTCGGGTCAGATTCGGTTCGGTTCTTTGGGTTCGGGTATTTTGCCTACCCCTAAGGGCGACAATACGAAGAAAGCTTCACAACATCCTTATCTTTAAACAAATTCGCACCATAGACGTGTTGTACCCTCTTCGACTTAGCCCCCGAGGTCTCACCCCAGATCCAGAAACCTTTTTACCCTTCTTCTTTTTCTTCTTCCTCGAAGAAGTTCCCGCAGACCTATCATCAGAAATTCTCACACCTCCTTTGGACTGCCTCGGTCGCGAAACACGAAGAAGGGGTGTATCTTCAGTCTCTCGTGGAACGCCTTTCTGGGAACCAACATATTCAACTGGAGAAGACCCACTGAAGTTGATGGAAGTCTCCGGAGAAGGAGGAACACTCTGAAGAGGAGTCGGCCCTTATGCCACGAGTCATCAGAAATTCAAACCAAGAGACAAAATGAATTAAAGATCCCCAAAAGCCCATCTCAAATAACCAAGAGACAAAGGCCGTTTGCTGACTGAGGCCCAGCCGAGGAAGTACCTTTTTCTCCACGAGCGATGACATCATCAGACGCGATAGCATGAGGGAGACGCTGAACACTAGAGTCCAAAACACTGACACAGGCGGCGTCCAGCAGACTGCGCAGGCGGCTCGGTGCCAAACCATATTTTTCGTAGCCCGACGTACGAGGAAGGGTTGACCGAGTCAGAAGGGAAGAAAACGAGGGAGCCGATTCTGTCAGACTGTCTTCTCAATAAATGCGATTCAGACTCCAAGGAGAGTTGACCTCGTACCAAAGTGGGAAGGAGTAAAGTAAATATGATCGTAATTAATGCACCATGTGGGCTACAAAATGGACATTTTGGGAAACATCAAGTTACGAGACAGACTGAGGTCGCGGCTATAGCACAGTCCGAGGAATCACAAGAATACTTGAAGGAGATATAATTTTGGAAGGAAAACTCCTATATATAAAGAGAGTCTTGGCAAAGGAAAGGGCAAATCACTTCTTTCTAAACATACACAAGAAAAATCACAAGAAACCTAGAGAGAATTTAGACTTTCTTTGAATTCTTATTTTTTCAAATATTCTTATATTTACATTGATCAAATCCAATTCTAATATAACGAGGTCTTCGGCCTAATTGTGCCACGTTGTTCTCTTCCTCTTACTCCCTTATTTATCTAATTATATCCACATCATTCATACACTTTGTCTTTTAGTATGAGCCCGATCCTACTATTAACAATTTATTTGTTTTTACTTTACAATAGCTTTGTTTAATAAAATCCAACAATCTACCCAACCTTTTTTATTTCATATATTTATTTGTTTGTTTTGGTTTGTCGGATTACTTAATATCAATTTTGTAGAAATTTAGTTAAAGTCATTGAGAGTTGAATATTTTTCTTTCTTATTTTAGTTATTATTTTACAAGTAACAAAAATGGGAAATATGTATACTCATTATTAAAAAGCAATTACCAGAAACTTAAAATGCAATATAATTCACTAATAAATACACAACCATAATAGTAAAAAGATGTTTTTTTGTGTTCAAATGAAATGAAACAATTTTTTAAATCAAATAAAATAAGTTTCTATTTGTAGAGTGTGAAAATGATAAATTTGACATTACCGATGAAAACACAACACATGTTCCAATCACTCTCTTTCTCTACAAATTCTTTTCCGACTAATCAAAACATATATATGAGAGAAATAATAATGTTTAAACAAAAAAAAGCGATTTTATGGGCGACTTGGCCCTTGCGACGATTCCGTCACCGGCAACCTCCGGTCCGGTGGTGGACGAATCTTCTTTGTTCTGAGATGATTTCGGAGCGGTTAAGAAACGGTTTCCTTGATCTCCTCTCTTTCTCCGTTGTGGGTTGTACTCACCACGATGCCCAAATTCAACGACCCACGATCTCGATTCCTGATTATAAATCAGATCTCTTCATCTTGCCTTTTCCCAAAACCAAAACCCTCGATTATCTCTTCAATTTATTCCTTTCTATTCACCAATTTCCTTTGATTCCTATGGCTGAGAATAGTAACTGTTTTGCTCAAGACCTAACTTTGGGGGTTAACGATCCTTCGGAGTTAATTCCGATTGAAGTTGTGGCGGAGGCTCTGGACACAAACCAGTTCACCATCGTCGGTCGTCCCTTGATCCGAAGGAGACAAAATCTCCGTACACTCATTGCTGCCCTTCCTCGTATTTGGGGCTTAAGCGGTATCATATCGGGTCGGATCGTGAACCGTACCCACTTTCAGTATTTCTTCCCTTCAGAGGATCTGATGCAGTTGGTGCTTCAAAGAGGTCCTTGGGCGTTTAACGATCGGATGTTGGTGATTCAGAGATGGACTCCGGGCATGGATGAAGACCTAATGAACTACATCCCTTTGTGGGTGCAGATACGCGGGATCCCGCTGCAGTACTTGACACCGAATCTCATCTACAGTATTGGCCGAAGGTTGGGTCAATGGATGCAAGGAGACTACAACCCGGCGGTTCCTGGAGCTGTTGACTTTGTAAGGGTCAAGATCAATTGGAATGTCAACCATCCTCTTCGCTTTCAGAGGAATTTCCAGTTCCAGGGAGGTGTTAATACCCTTCTCCGTTTCAAGTATGAGAGGGTTCGTGGGTTTTGTGCTATCTGTGGTCTTCTCACTCATGACACATGTGAATGTGTGAACCCATCGGAGAACCTAAACCAGCCAGATGATGATGACCAGGATGATCCTCTTCAGATGATGCATTATCAGGAAGAGGGGAATGAGATGAATGATCACCAGGAACAGAATGCAGAAGGTGCTGCAGAACTGATGCCTAATGGGGATTTTCAGAACCCGGGAGCAAATCAGGATGTGGTGGAACCGCCTGCGTTGGTAATGGTGAATGTTGAGGAAGTAGTGGGGGGAGGAGAGAGAGATGAAGAAACGTAAGCTGCTGGAATATGTGGGGGCTGAGTGGGAGCAGAAGGTGGTTTCAGATGGTCGTGTCCTGCACTCCTCTAATGTAATTGTTTCATCTGCTGTTTTATCACTTCTGGTTACGGTATTTGATGCATTGCCTGGAATGGTGAACACGGCGACGGACCTTGGATTATCCAAGCCACTGAATCGGCTGGTTTTGATAGGAATGACATGCTATTGTCTGCTGTTGAATTGAAGAACACAACTGAGACTTTGAAGAGAGGCGCGGTGGGCCCTATTCCACCACCATCTCAATGAGAGTCCAAGTTTGGAACTGTCGGGGCTTGGGACAACACCCTACAGTTCGACGCCTACAGGAGTTACAACGAAAGTTTGCTCCGGACGTGCTGTTCCTCATTGAGACGAAGAAGCAGAATGATTATGTTCGTGATCTTTGTGTTTCTTTAGGCTATGGTAGTATGTGTCTTGTTTCGCCTCAGAGCCTTAGTGGTGGTTTAGTAGTTTGTTGGAAGGATGATCTCTCTGTTTCATGTATTTCTAGTGATGCTCGCCTTGTAGACTTATCTATCAATTACAAATCCTTTTCATTTTACTTGTCGTGTATCTATGGTAACCCCATCTAATCACAACGCAATCAACTATGGGAAAGATTGCAACGATTATCACTATCTCGTAATGGACCCTGGATGTTATGTGGTGACTTCAATGAGATACTCGATAATACAGAAAAGAGAGGTGGTAATACTCAGCCACAATCTAGTTTTCAAGACTTTAAAACAATGATTGAAGTATGTGGTTTAAGTGATCTACGTCATATTGGAAATAAGTTTAGTTGGGTGGGACAGAGATCAAATGGGGTTGTCGAGTGTTGTTTGGACAGAGTTCTAGTGAATGATCATCGGCTGCAACTTTACCTAGAGTCATTTACAGAGTTTCTAAGCCTTGCAGAGTTGGATCATAGCCCCTTGGTAGTTACCATTGCTCATGAACCTATTCAACCCCGTAGACAATTCTTCTATGACAAGCGACTCTTTGATAATGATGAGTTTGTTCACATGGTTAAAATGCGGTGGATTAGACTAAGATCGGAAACACCAGAATATGGTACTAAGCTTGCTCTTTGTCGCAAGTCAATGGCAGATTGGAAAAGGCGTAACCGGGTTAATTCGGCAGAGAACATTGTGGTGACCCGATACAAGCTAGAGCAAGCGTTACGTGACTCCAGTTGCTCTGCTACGGTGGTTCGCCGACTCCGGCGGGAATTGGCCAAAGCATACTATGAAGAAGAGCTGTTTTGGAAGAATAAAAGTCGGACACGTTGGCTCCGGGAAGGAGATCGTAACTCTCGATTTTTTCATGGAGCAATGAAGGCTAGGAGAAGAAGGAATCAGATCAACAAGCTACATGATGAGTCGGGGGTTATTCATAGGAAGGATGAGGACATGGCTAAGGTTACTTTGGCTTACTTCCAATCACTCTACACGTCGTCTTCCTCGTAAACTACAGTCGATGACTTCCCTGATCTCAACCTTCTCGTGACGGAGGAGATGAATTTAAAATTGACATCGACTGTCACTGATCAGGAGATATCCACAGCTGTTTCGCAAATCGGAGTTGATCGTGTTCCAGGTCCGGATGGGTTCTTGGCGGCTTTCTACCATCAGTTTTGGCAGAAGATACGTCCTGAGGTTAACTTGATCGTGAAAGCATTTTTCAATAACTTTTCCATGGATCCAGGGATCAATCATACAAACATCTCACTCATTCCGAAGACCCAAGAGGCCACGTGTATGTCTGATTATCGGCCAATAAGCTTGTGTTCGGTTGGCTACAAAATCATTTCAAAAATTCTTGTTTTGCGGCTAAAGGACTCACTGGATTCGGTAATCTCGCCGTCACAAGCGGCTTATGTTCCGGGTCGAATAATATCGGATAATATTCTGGTGGCTCATGAGATACTACATCCTATCAAAACCAAAAAGGATTGTGCTGAAAAGTACATAGCAATCAAAACCGATATTAGTAAGTCTTATGATCGGATTGAATGGGGATTTTCGGAGAAGGTGATGTATGGTATGGGCTTCCATGAGACCTAGATTAAATGGGTTATGAAGTGTGTGACCACCGTTTCCTATTCGGTTCTCTTAAATGTCGGGGTGTATAGTGAAATTAAACCAACGCGGGGATTACAGTAAGGAGATCCACTATCGCACTATCTTTTCCTGCTATGCGCAGAGACATTGTCTCAAATGATTCATAAGGCTGAATACAATAAACATTTTGTTGGGATTAAGCTTTCGAGAAATCCTCCTAGTGTGTCTCAATTACTATTCGCTGACGATTCTCTATTTTTCTGCCGAGCAACAAGAGAAGATTGTCGAACTGTAGCCCACATATTCAGGCGGTATGAAGATATATCTGGTCAAAAGATTAATTTGGATAAATCTTCGATTATTTTTGGTATGCGGATATGTGAAGCTAGGAGAAGAATGTTGCAGCAAGTGCTGGGTATCTTGCGTATTGGTGGAGGAGGGAAATATCTAGGACTTCCTGAGCAGTTTAGCAGGAACAAAACAGAGCAGTTTCAATACATAGTCCAGCGAGTACAACAACGTCTTGGCAGTTGGCATGCTAAATTCTTATCACAAGCCGGAAAAGAAATTTTGATTAAGGCAGTCGTTCAAGCAATGCCGGTGTACTCTATGAACTGTTTCCTCCTTCCCAAAAAAATCTGTGATGATATAACCAAGCAGCTAACGGATTACTGGTGGGGAAATGGGAATGGTCACCGGAAGATACCTTGGGTTGCATGGTGAAAACTATCGCTTCCTAAACGTGAAGGAGGGCTAGGGTTCAGAGATCTACGACAATTTAATAGAGCCCTTTTGGCGAAACAAGCTTGGCGTGTACTAATGAAGCCTACCTCTCTTTTAGCTCGAGTGTATAAAGCACGATACTTTTCAAAATCCGCCTTTATATGGTCTGATATCCCCAAAAACTCCTCCTGTGGGTGGCGTTCAATCCAAGCGGGAAAAGAGTTATTGAAAACGGGTTTACGTATTCGCATTGGTGATGGGAAACAAACGAGTATATGGAACGACCCTTGGTTACCAACGGATCCCCCTCGGTCGGCCCATCATAATGGGGTTAGTACTCTACTCACAGTTTCAGAATTGTGGCAGCGAGGGCATCGTGCATGGGACGAAAGCCTCCTTCATCAACATCTATCTGCTCATGATGCAGCATTAGCCTCTCAGATATATCTTTCTCAAACAGCGACTGGGGATACGTATGAATGGCCTTACTCGAGAGATGGTCTCTATAATGTCCGTTCTGGATACTGGGTTGCTACACACGTGGATCCGCTTGTTGAACCGGTTGAAGCACCTGAGGGTTCACTACCGCTAAAACGGCGTACCTGGAAGATGAATATTACCCCAAAATTGCAACATTTTGTTTGGAAAATCTTATCCAAAGCACTACCTACATTGGAACGTCTTACATCCAGGAATATCGACCTTGACCCGACATGTCAGCGATGCGGTCAAGGATCGGAAACAATTAACCATGTTCTTTTCCAATGTCAGTATGCTCAGGCAGTATGGAGATGTACGCCAGCTTACCAGATGTTTTCGCCAACGGGTGACCTGGACTATAATATTGATCGTATCCTAGATTGTGGCGAAGATGCTAATATCCCGGTGGATATTCGATATATTCCGTTCTGGACTATGTGGATCATTTGGAAATCCCGCAACAAATTCATTTTCACCAGTAGGGTAGTTGATCCGTCAGTTGATGCGGTTCATGCTCATAATTCAGCAGTTGAGTGGAGTAAGATAAAGGAGGAGATTCATAAACCTCCAGTTTCGCCAACATTAAAATCTTCGCAGTGGGAACCCCCACTAGATGGTTGGCTCAAATGTAACTTTGATAGCGCAATTGGGACTGGTGAAGGACGGGTGGGTATAGGATGGATTCTAAGAGATCATCGTGGGAAATTTATTCGAGCTGGTTAAGTATTTTTGCAGAAGGTCTTATCTCCCCTACAAGCAGAAGATTTGGGATTTCTCCATGTTATCCAATCCCTGGGGGCTTATGGGTGGCGTAATATCTGGTTTGAAAGCGATTGTTTGGAATTGGTACAAATGATTAATGGAGTTAAGGAGAATGTGGCTATAACGAATATCCTTCAGGATATTAGAGCATGGAGCATAATGTTACCGGAGTGCTCTCTTGGATACGTAAATAGGGAACGAAATACAACGGCGGATCGTTTAGCTAAGGATGCACTACGTTTATCTGAACCTTTTAAGTCTTTTGTAATTTCACCATCATTTATTATTGATACATTGTATTTCCCGTTTACGATCTAATAAAAATTAGTTGTTAAAAAAAAAATCTAATCAAAACATGCTATGTGTTCACATTTTGTTTTTTACGCATAGTTTTAATCCACCTCACCTTCAACACTTTATTCAAAACCTAAATGTAAATCTTCAACTGTTGAATGTTTTTAATTAACATCCCCATTGCCTATAGTCTAATGAAAGTGCCTACAAGAGAATAAAAGAAAATCAAACCGGCGAATGCCGAGATAATTTATATAAAGACAATAAAAGAAACGAACACTTTTGACTAATTCAAAGATAAACGACTTGTACGACGCAGTGCGAACTGTCACTTCTAATCTCATATCTTAGGCTAAACGTTCGTGATGTTGTTTATGTTCGAATTCCGAACTTCAACCCATTCTGGTTTTTTAAAAGTTCGGTTCGAGTTTTTCGGGTCAGGTCGAGTTTTATAAAACTATTAAAATCCGGATAGATCTGATATTTTTTTTGGGTTCGGCTATTTTCGTGTTTTTTAGATTCGGATTCCGTTTTTCTTCAGATTTCTCCAATTTTTCGAATATTTTGAGTTTTAATCGAATATTTTCGGAGGAGTTTTTTTTCTGTTGTTTCAAGATTTTCGGGTTCGACTATTTTCGGGTATTTCGGATTCGGCTTCGGTTTTTCTTTCGATTTCTCCAATTTTTCGGAAATTCCGGGTTTTAGTCGAATATTTTTGGGTTTTTTCTAACTTTTCGATTGTTTCAGGATTTTTGTTAAGGATTTTCGGATTAACAAAAGCAAGTATATGATATAAGGGTATAAGTGTAAGGATTTATGTATATGAGTGTGCAAAAGTTTGGGACAACCATATACTACTTCGAGTTTCGGGTTCGGTTCGAGCAAAATGCGAAACTCGAAAACATTTGAACATGGAACATGTTCGGATTTTTTACATGTTTTTTTTGATTCGGTTCGGAGTAAAGATTTTGTTGTTAAAAAATGTAAGGAGTTAATCTCATTCTTATAAACATTTTTCAAATAACAATTTATGTTAAAAGAAATAGTATCCAAAAAATATTATTAATTCGCATAAACAAAAAATATTTTATGATAAAATTTAAAACAATATTAAAGACATAAAATTATGTTTATTAAACACATAATATTTCAATTAATTAAGTTAGTTTTATCACATATAAACATTTGTCAAATAAAAATTTTGAAAATAATAACAATATGTAAAAATTATATATAAAATAATATATAATTAAATATATGTATAACAAAAAAAATATATCCGCGCACAACGCGAGATCAACTCTAATTTTTTCTTATGACAATGATTATCATTGTTGTATATTAGTGTGATAAGAGTTTAAGATTAGAAGAATTGATATCTACACTCATAATCAGGACCGACCATGAGATTCACATATTTTATAAAGGCGGCAATCGAGATAGAAAAAAATAGCCGATTTTGTATATTTATTTAAGAAAAAAATTATTTTCAAAGGTAAATTTTTCTGTAAAATCGAAGACCGGAAGCGCATGCTTGCATTGCGCCTTATGACCGCCTGTGCTCATAATATTAACGATTATTGACTAGATATTTAAGGGTGTATTAAAGTGAGCATCAGAGGGGATTTTATTTTTTGTGAGCTTTTAAAAGATTTTGGTGAATAGAGAAGTTGTTGTAACTTTTTTTTGTAATTTCACCTAAAATCATGTGATTTTAATTTTTTTATTTTTAACAAGGAAATTCCACTAAAACACCTTGAAATCACTTAAAATTCATTAGTTAACGTAATCTAATTTCATAATCTAGATAGGTACCTTCAAACAGAGCAAAACCAGAGAAAGGAAAATGAAACAAAACAGAACAATCTTCATACATTCAGCTCCTAACCGTATGAAGCCAGAACAATCTGGTTTTGCTCTGTTTGAAGGAACATGATTGTAACTTTAATTTTTAATCTCTAGACGATCAAAAAAAAAGATAGGTACGTAATTTCCTAATAACTAACAAATTTTCATAACATCTTTATGATATCTTCTTGCTTCTCTATATTGTATTTCTTTTATCTTTATATCCCAATCAAAGAGTTATTATGAAAAATGAATGATGTTTAAAATACATCTTCAGCATCTTAGAATATTATTCGTTAAAATGTTTTTTTATCATTGAGTGATATTAATATAGAGAATATCATTACTTTTAAAACAAAGCAAAAAGTCTTAACCACGTGAATCACTCAGCAAACATTACTTTATTAGATCAATCTTCAACAGGCAAAGACGTTCGATATGTCATTAAGAGCTCTTTATCGACCAAGCAATTGACTAACAGGGAATAAAATTGAAAGATGTCAAAGCAAGGGACTTTGCTATCGATGTGTCATTATGGTCTTATTCCTTCTTAAGCAAGTTACTTGAGAGTCGGAGAACTAATAAATAGAGATGATGCAAAAGTTTAAGCAAGTCAAGTTCCTTCTTTATTAAACTAGTTATTTTTTGTATGTTTAAGTTGGTTGATGTTACATTTGAGTTTAATCAGATGTAGTTTTTTAGTTTGTTGAATGGACAGCAACCTAAAAAAAAACTCATTTTCCTGCAAATGTGATGGCATTATTGCAATTTCGATTTGTGGATCCTGTTTTAGGGATAGAGGATCTGGATCAATGGGGTACACATTACATCCATTTTTAAAGTTTCGCTAAGCGTTAGTGGGCTTCATGTAGAAAAGCATAAGCCCATTTATTGACAGAGGAGGGGAGCGAGCGATATATAGGGCTGATTCGGAACGACTATAAGCGTGATCCGTAGAGTAGAAAAAGGGAGAAGAGATGAAAGAAATTATAGCGAGAGATAGGAGAAAGTGAAAGTTAAAAGCGGAAACTAAGAGTGGAATTTTAAAGAAAAAAATGGCTAATGTGAAAATTTAAAAAATTTTAATATTTACTCTATTGAAAATTAATTTATTTGAAATTAAAAACTAAATAATAGGAGAAATTATTTTAAAAATATTAGTAATTAAATTTTTATAATAAGAATAAAAAAATTTGGTATTCTAACTCTGATAAATTTGTTGAACAAAAAAAATCTCGGAAAAATTTACAAAATAACTGATTTTAACTGGTTTGTAAACTTTAAGCAAATGGTAAAGAAGCATTTTGTCATTCTTGTTGATATGAATCAAATCAATCATAAAATTATTAGGATTATATGTTTTAAAAAAAATTATAAATCAAATTATTGAACCAAACTCAATTACCCATAAACATATGTGTAATGTATTCGAGAATAAATATTTAACTCACCCACAATGATATGCACAACAGTAATTATCTAACACAATTATTTGAGTTCATATATAAATTTATAATTAGTCAAAAAGTAAAAAATGATGATTTTACCATATAATTATAGCTTTTCATGTACTAAATTTTGTAAATTCTTAAAAAATATGTAGCAAAGAATGAACAAATCTGAAACTATAAATTTGTAATCATAAAGATTAAATAAATATGTAAGAGAAAAAAATTAGAAAAATTTGTAAGAAAAATTTTTTGCGTAATATTGTAAGAGAACAAATATGTAGTGTCGATAAAAACTTTTGTGCTAGTCTAGTCAGAAATAAATCTGTGACAATATGACAAGTAAAAATTTGTAGCCAAAAGAAATATATGTAGTACTTTAAAATCTATAGTCACACAAAATAAATCTGTAGCCAAATGGTATGAGTCTAGTAAATATTTTTCAGAAAAAATTTGTAGTTTGGCTACAGATTTTTTTCTCGAAAAAATGAATTTGTGGTAACGTTTAATAAAAATACGTTGTTCGAAATACAAATCCGTCCTAAAAAATCTGTAATGGTCAAAAAAATCTGCAATCATTATACCGAAAATCTTAGGATTAAAAATAAATCTGTAGTAACGTCGAAAAAATTTGCAATGGAATTTTTTTAAAAAATCCGTGAGAACGTTTTAACTCTGTAGCTTCTATGAAGAAAAATCTGTGGTAAAAAATAAATCTGTGGCGGTTGAAAAAATTTGTAGCTTCAGTACAACAAATAAATATGTGGTCCGGAAAAAAAAATATGTGGTTCCAAAAACAAATTTGTACTACAGATTTATTTAGATTCGAAAACGTAGTGACACTACAAATTTTTCACCTCGGTTTTTTCGTAAATAACTCAAACTTTTTTTTCCAGCGAAATTTTATTAATGGTATTTTCGTAATAACATTTTTTTCAAGTGGCTGAAAGGTACTTTGGGAATGAAAATAACTAAACTAGCATCAAAATTTTTGGTGTTATTCTAGTTATTTATGTATTTATTAGTGTCATTTTAGTTAATCACCCAATAAATAACAGATTTTAATTGCTAGTTTTTTTAGCAAAAAAAAAAGAACGAAGATCTCTTCCTCTTTTAGCGTTACAACACACTAAGATAAAGAGCGATTACTTCATTCCAAAACACGTGTGACAGAACTACAAAAAAAATTGTGATTGGTGTTGACAACATTGTTTGACACCTTAACGTTGTTATAACCATTGTGCCAGTCTTTTATGATTGCAGTAATGGTAGACTTTTGATTATAGAGATTTTAACTATAAAAATTATGGTTGTTATTTTAAAGTTTAAAAAAAGTTTGATTGGTGTGGAAGTTGTTACTGTTAATTTAAATATTATAAAAGATATTTATTTTTTTTAAAATGTGATGACATCATTTGTTTAATAAAATGTTTAGATTCAATACGATTTAACTATATAGATAACAATATATACGAAGTTATCATTCATGCGAAAATGTATAAATATTTGAGAAAACATGACGGTAGAAAAATTTAACATACCAAAATTATATTACATATCATATTTGTAAGTTTAAAATTTAAAACACTATTCGTTGTATTTAAAATATTCTAAGGAGATTCTAAAGTAGTATTTCATAGCGTAGAATTTTGAATTTGAAAATTATTGATTTTTTTTTTTGACACGAAAGGCCATTCCATTATTCAAAGAACTTGAGGTGGTGCAGCAAGCCACACCGGAATAGAAGAACCCACAAACGAAAAAATAAAGTATATATTTATAATGTATTCAATATCTTTTTGGTATAACAAAATAGATTTCATTAGATAGACAAAAAAAGATAAATATTAATCAATTAAAAGTGCTTTATAATAATTTAAATATAGACGAACAAACAGTTTATAAAATTTTGGAGAAAAGAAAAGCAGTGAGAAAGAAAAAAAGTGTTTACAAAGTCTCAGATAACATGGTTTTGAAACAAAAACTGTTTAAAAATAAAATTTCGGAACTATAAAAAATTAAAATCTAAAAAGTATGATTGGATAAAAAAATATTATAAAAACTGTTAAAATCTGAGAGTAGGGATGTCAAAATGGATAATATCTTATGATTCATCCAATCCAAACCAATCAATTAACCTAACGAATTGATTAAATGGTTTAGATTGAAATGAATTGAATTAAAAAGTTTATGGAAGGTAATGGTTTACCACATTAATCTTCAACATGTTATCATCATCATTCCATCATCATCATCATCATCATCATCATCATCATCATCATCATCATCATCATCATCATTCATTTATTTTATTACAATCATAACTATTATTCCACAAACGTAAATCTATCGATTTTCTCGCCAAAAACGTAAACACGTCGATTTTCCCGCCAAACACGTAAATCAGTAAATTTTTTCCAACCAAAAATATAAATCCGTCTATTTTCCCACCAAAACAGTAAACCCGTCTATTTTCCCGAGAAAAAAATAAATCCGTGAATATTCCCGCAAAAAGTAAATTCGTAAACTTCCCGCCAAAAATATAAAATCACCTATTTTTCTGCCAGAAACATTAACACGTCTATTTTCCAGTCAAAAATGTAAATCCGGAAATTTTTGGCCAAAAACATAAACCCGCAAAACTTTCCGCCAAAAACGTAAATCCGTAATTTTCCCGCCAAATACTCAAAACCGTAAATTTTCCCGCCAAAAAACGTAAATCCGCAACTTTTCCCACCAAAAACGTAAAACCGCAAATTTTCGACCAAAAACGTAAATTCATAATTTTCTCCCAAAAAACATAAGTCCGCAAATTTTCCCACTAAAAACATAAAATCGCAATTTTCCACGCCAAAAATGTAAGCTCATCAATTTTCCCGGCAAGAACATAAATCCGTAAAATTTCCTGCCAAAAACTTCAATCAATAAATTTTCCTGTAAATATGTCTATATTCACGCCAAAATGTAAATTCATCTATTTTCCGTCAAAAATTTAAATCCGAAAATATTCTCGCAAAAATGTAGATATGTCTGTTTACCCGCCAAAAATGTAAATCTGTTTATTTTCCTGTCAAAAAAGAAAATCTGTCTATTTTCTCGTAAAAAACATAATTTTTTTTGTTTTTCCGTCACGAATGTAAGTTCACAAAAAATTTCACAAAGAACGTAAATCCGCAAAATTTTCCGCCAAAGAACGGAAGCTCATCGATTTGTTCACCACAAACATGAATATGTGAATTTTTCCGCAAAAAATATAACTCTATCAATTTTAACGCCAAAAAACGATGTCCGTAAATTTTAGTCTAAAACATTATTCAAGAATGGTTATAGTAACATTAGCTAAATATTGATAAGGATAACTATGACTGATACGAATAAAGTTCAAGTTTCAAAAACCCAAACAAAATCTCGAAGTCTCAAGATTAAGACTCGAAATTGTAGTATATGGGTATCGAATCCACGGAGAGCAAAGTATTACACATTTAATCCTAAGATAGTTATAATTAAGCTAAATCGATACATTTAGATGATTATGATTCAAAAGGTTTCAAACAAAACAAGTAAATGAAATAGAAACGAAACAAGTAATAGAACAAATTGGAAATCAAGGATTAAAGATGCAATTCATGGACCGAGTATTGTGATTAGATAGTTTAGATGCAATCAAGAGACAAGGGTTTAGCAA
>OVAN01010512.1:0-15678 GCA_900406275.1 Anastatica hierochuntica | reverse complement strand
GACTTTATGCGGAGATTGGTCATGATCGACTACCTCCGAAGCTCTGAGACTAGATGGGGAAGAGGCAGCCTGAATGATGGGAATCTCGGAGCTTTCTGGTTTTCTTTTGATTCCCATCTCCGAAGGAGGAACTATTGTTTCTGAGACCCTTTTCAGGCATCGATTTCGTCGAGACAGCTTTTGACCCCAACATGTCTCAGCCTGGTGTGTTGAATGCATTTCAGAGAAAGGATAAACACATATGTTCACATTGTGGTTATACAGGACATATTGTAGAGAGGTGCTAAAAACTCCATGGTTACCCTGTTGGTTGGAAGAAAGGGAAATCTTCTAAGACTGATAAGCCTTCTCAGTCATCTCAGGTTTCTATTCCAGTTGCAGCTCAAGTCTCGCCCCGACCAAGACTTCTTCAAATGGATTGGAGAGTTTGGTTGGAAATTTGACTGCGGATCAGATTTAGAATTTCATTGCTTTCTTTAGCTCGCAACTTCATAATCAGCCTGCAAATTAGTCATCAAATCAAAATGTTACTTAAAACTTTCTACACAGTAATCCATCTGGTATTTCTTTTTCATCTTCAACATTCAGTTTCATTGGTATATTAACTGTTTCTGAATGCGTGACCAATGGGAAAACATGGATTATTGATTATGGTGTTATGCATCATGTTTCACATAACAAAGAGTTGTTCATTGATCTGGATATATCTGTCAGACATCATGTGAATTTGCCTAATGGGATAACAGTTAGAGTTGGTGGGGTTGGCAGTATTAAGATTAATGAGAATGTGGTATTGAAGAATGTTGTCTACCTTGCTGAATTCAGATTGAACCTCATCAGTATAAGTTGTTTAACCTCAGATCTTGGCTCTAGAGTAATTTTTGATCCGGATTGTTGTGTGATACAGGATCTTACCAAGGGGTCGATAATTAGAAGAGGTAGAAGAATAGCGAACTTATACATACTGGATACAGAAGATTTGGTGGATAATGATATAGTTTCTACTTCTTTTACTACAAATTCTATAACAAATGCATCTATTTGGCATCAAAGACTTGGACACACATCTTTTGAGCGTTTAGATTTACTGACTGTTGTACTTGGAATATCTAAATGCAAGAATAAAGGTTTACTTCATTGTGAGATTTGTCATCATGCCAAACATAAGAAACTACCTTACCAAAATTGACAAAATATGTGTTCTTCTCCTTTTGAGTTAGTTCACATTGATGTTTGGGGACCCCTTACAGAACCAACACAAGAAGGTTTCAAATATTTTTTTAACTATTGTGGATGATCACACGCGTGTTACTTGGGTTTATATCCTCAGATTGAAAAGTGATGTTCTCACGTTATTTCCAGATTTCTTAAGAATGGTAGAGACTCAGTTTGGTGTTCAAGTCAAATCAATATGCGCTAATAACGCTCCAAAGTTGAGATTTGATGAGCTTTATCGCCAAAAGGGTATCATTTCTTACCATTCATGTCCGGAGACACCTGAGCAGAATTTTCTGGTTGAGAGGAAGCATCAACACATTTTTGATGTGGCTCGATCTCTTCTCTTTCAGTCATAGGTTCCATTATCCTTTTGGGGTGATCGTATTCTAAGGGTTGTCTTCCTCATTAATTGTATTCCATCTGTGGTGTTGCAAAATAAGTCACCATTTGGGATGTTGATGAAGAAAAAACCTGATTATACTAATCTAAAGACTTTTGGCTGTTTGTGTTATGCTAGTACATCTCCTAAGCATCGACACAAGTTTTAAGAAAGAGCTAAAGCCTGTGTGTTTATTGGTTATCCCGCAGGATATAAAGGCTACAAGTTACTTGATGTTGAAAGTCAAACTGTCTTCATTTCACACAATATGGTGTTTTATGAAAGTTTGTTTCCTTTCAAGAATCATAAGGAATCTGAAGATATTATGACCAAGTTCTTTCCTCACATTCATGATCTGCAAGAAGGCCAAACATCATCTGAAAATTCTTCAGCTACAATCAATGATGCTCTTGGTTCTTTTTCTAATCAAGACAAGACAGATTCACACCATCGAGTCTCACGACCACCATCTCACCTGAAATACTATTATTGCAATGTGGCCTCCTCTTCCACAACTCATCCAATATCTGAGGTGTTGTCTTACTCTGCATTAACTGATCCCTATATGATATTCATTAATGCAGTCAACAAGATTTCAGAACCTACAACATATATGCAAGTTGTGAAGTTAAAAGAATGGTGTGAAGCTATGGAAGTCGAATTTGTTAGTCTTGATGATAATGACATTTGGTTAGTGTGTTCATTGCCACCTGGAAAGAAAGTTGTTGGATGTAAATGGGTATTTAAAGTAAAGCTCAATGCAGATGGGAGTTTGGAAAGATACAAAACACGCCTAGTTGTTAAAGGGTATGCACAACAAGAAGGACTTGATTATGTTGAAACCTTTTCCCTGGTTGCTAAACTTTCTACAGTAAAGCTTTTAATTGTAGTGGCAGCGGCTAAAGGATGGTTTCACACGCAATTGGATATCTCTAATGCGTTTCTTAATGGTGATGTTCAAGAAGAAATATATATATATATGGAGCTACCACCTAGTTATGTTTCAGAATAGGGAGAATCCTTACCTCCTAATGCCGTTTGCAAACTCAAGAAGTCTTTGTATGGTTTGAAGCAAGCGTCGCGACAATGGTTTATGAAATTCTCTCAATCTTTACTTGAATTGGGCTTCACAAAATCCATAGGAGATTATACTCTCTTAATCAAGAATGCAGGCTCTGTTTATATGGTTGTCCTCATATATGTCGACGACATCATAATTGCTAGTAGTTGCCCTGAAGCTACAGAGTCGATAAAAGCAGCATTGCATTGTTCTTTCAAGCTTTGTGATCTAGGAGAGCTCAAGTACTTTCTCGGTTTAGAAATTGCTAGAAATGCTGAAGGTATCTCTTTATGTCAACGCAAATACATTCTTGAACTTCTTGATGAGACTGGTCTTTTGGGGTGTAAGCCATCCTCGGTGCCAATGGAACCGAATCTTAAATTGTCTAAGGATGATGGTGAGCTTTTAGAAGATGCAGAACAATACAGGCGGTTGGTTGGTAAGCTCATGTATCTTACCTTTACGAGACCGGACATCACATTTGCCGTTCACAAGCTTTGTCAATATACATCTGCACCTCGTGTTCCTCATCTTCATGCTATTTTTAAAGTGATTCAATACTTGAAAGGGACGATTGGAAAAGGTTTGTTTTATTCGGCCACATCAGACCTGAAGCTCTCTGGTTTTGCGGACTCTGAATGGGCCTCGTGTCCTGACACACGTCGTTCTGTCTCTAGGATTTGTATGTTTGTTGGGCCTTCTATGATTTCTTGGAAATCTAACAAACAGGAATCTGTGTCTATGTCTTCAGTAGAGGCTGAATACCGTTCTATGTCATTGGCAGTTCGAGGGATGGTTTGGTTACGGTGTTTACTTGAAGATCTTGGTGTAGATGTTTCTGCTTCTTCGACTTTGTATTGTGATAATGTCTCTGCTCTTCACATCCCTAACAACCCCGTATTTTATGAACGAACGAAGCACGTCGAGCGCGATTGTTATATTATTCGGGAAAAGATTGAGAAAGGTTTGATAAAGACCCTTCATGTGAGAAGTGAGAATCAATTGGCAGATTTATTGACTAAACCTCTCTTTTCTACACAGTTTAAATCTCTTCTACGCAATATGGAGATCATTAACATTTTTGCTACATCTTGAGGGGACTAATAGAGTATGGGTTTAGTTTGGTTTAAATGTAAATGATTTGTAAATAGGAAACTGGTTTGTTCCGGATAAAGCTAAACTATCAAATGTATATATCGAGTGTTTTAGCTCACTGGAAAATACAACATAAACTTTCCTTTTACTATCTTCTTCTTCTCTGGATCTGAGCTCCATAGATCTCTATGAGAGCTTGATTCTTCTTTTTTTTGTTCAACTGATAGATGTTGTTTCAATATTTGACATGGGTGTGTTTTTGTTTGTGTGGTGGGGAGGTTGCCGGCGGTTAAGCACATTTAACATGGCATTCTCAACGACATGTAAGAGAGAATCGTGTAATTTTGAAGTGAAAGTTTCCAGCGTCTGACGAAGCTCTTCATTTGCTTCAGAAATCAAAGGTTATTGTCTCTAATACCAACTAATGTAGTAACCATAGATGCATAAGCAGTTTTTGTAGTCTAAGAATTTCCAAACAGTTCACGTTGTGAACGTGTAATTCTAGCCAAAAACAAGGGTTTGAAAGCAAAAACTTTCAAAGATTTTATCTTATATATTAAGTACGAAGTCTTTGCACCAAATTAAAAGTTGGTTTGGTTGATTACTATATTACCCTTAATAAATTAGTTAATTAATAATATATTAAAATTATTTTTTTAAAAAATAAAAACGAAAATACTAAATAAAAAACAAAATAATTAAAGAATAAAGTCAATAGATTTATTTATTTTAAAAAGCCATGGTTATCCTTAATAAATTATGTTATATATTTGATTTATTCTATTTAAGTATTATATAAGTTAAACTTATCTTAGAATATAGTAAATTAAAAAGATATATTAACACTATTTAAATCAATCATGCTGTTTTATAAAATCTAGTTTTTAACGAGCTCGAACGTCAAATACCGAAAAAAAATTCAATCTTATGCAAGATATGTCAATTGAAATAATTTAGTATTTAAGATTACATATTTAGCGCGGTCGGATATTAAAGTTCGTAATATTTCAATCTTATGTTAGACATGCCAAATGGAGCATGCAATACCTTATTTAAAATTTATATAATAAAGTATATTGACTAAATAAAAAATAACGTTATTTAAAAATTTAAAAGTAAAAAATTTTAAAATATCAAATAAATATTTTTATTTATCATACCTCATAAATTTTAGAAAATTATCACATACAAAAATATTGACAAAATTTTAATGCTGACATTTATGCGGACCAACTACCTAGTGAATAAAAGAGTCGTCTTCTGCAACTATAAGGACTCGACTATATATAGAGAAAACTTAACATCAAAGCCAATTCGAATAAGGATCCTAATCTATGGTCTTATCGTATCTTAAAATAAAAGGAAACATAAAACTTATGTTTACCTTAAACAAAAGAAAATAGCTAAACTAAAAGAAAAAAAAACAAACATGAAAGGATTATGATTTATTCTGCATGAGAAACCAATGATATGGTAGCTGTAGTCTTCAACTTTGGAATTTCTTTAATGTTTCTTCTAATTTGGCGTTGTGAGACCACCGCGTTTGCAGCTAGCGTGCATTGACCATACAAGACTCTACATGATGTTATGCTCGTGTTTTATTATGTGACTTTTTGTTTTGCATATTCTCCACGTTGCATATACCTAAACATAAATGTCAATAGTGCCCTTTATTTTATATTATGTTTTTAATTGTTGCATATAAAAGATTTATATCAATTTTTTATAATCCAGATTTTTCTTAAGTTTAATATGAGTTTTGTAATCTTTATCTATACTTTATCATATAATAATCCTATTTTTAAAAAAATTATATTTATTTTTATTTAACTATAAATCAAACTAACTAAAAAGATTGAATAAAAGTTATTGTAACACGCCAGACGTTCTTTTCTTTAACTCTAGCCCCTCTCTCTAGTTCCGAGAGTCTACCATGTCTGATGATCGGGATTTTTACCTCGAGGATGCTTTAAATAGTTGATTTATTATCCTGTCGTCACCATGCGATATTTCTTCGTGCTTTGTCCTCACTCGCACGATTCCGCGAATCACTTTTCGGAAGATCACTCATCCTAGTAGCGCTCAGCACAAACACACTTAACTATGCAGTTTTCTCAGGACAAGTGACAAAAAAATTTTGGTGACATAGTGTTGAACTAAGCTTGAAAGATAACTTGAGCTATAAGTTATCTAGTAATTATCCGAGTTATGGATAAAAGAAATTTATATATTATTTAGGAGTTATCTAAATAGTATTTAGGATTCCTAATTGGACTTGGCTTTGTCTAAGAATATAAAAGGTGTTTTGTTTTAGATTAAGGTTTTGTGTAAGTTTTTCCTTTGAAGTTTGATCTTAATAAAGAGAGTTATTCTTAACTTTGTATTGTGATATCGATTCATAAACATTGGAATTCTACAATTGGTATCAGAGCTAGACAAAGATCATTACTTCTTAAGCTTGTTGCCGATAAACATCGAGAGTTTTGGTTCCTTTCAAACATTAGAAAGAGCATTGAAACCAAGCTTCATGATCACACAGGTTGATTGAAAAAACAGAGGTTGCTCTGTTTTTGAGGAAGAGAATTGATCTGTTTGAATCGGAAGCTACTATTGGCGACGAGTTTACGTGATCATGGTTGAGATTATACCCGTGGGCGGTACCTCTACACCGACAATAGTTGCGGCAACGGAAGGAGGAGCTCCTTCTTCCATAAAGTGCCCGATTTTGAATGCTACAAACCATACCATTTGGGCTATGAAGATGAAGGTCGTACTAAGAGTGAACAAGGTATGGGATGTGATAGAGACAGGAGACACAAACAGTGAAAAGAATGATATAACAATGGCGTTATTGTTTGAATCAATTCCAGAGGCACTTGTTCTCCAAGTTGGCGAGTAAGGCTCAGCTAAACAAGTGTGGGAAGCTATAAAATCTCGACATGTAGGAGCTAATCGGGTTAAAGAAGCAAGACTACAAACCTCCATGGTTGAGTTTAATAGATTAAAGTTGAAAGAAAGTGATACGGTAGATGTGTTTGGGAACAGATTATCTGAGCTTGCGTCTAAATCAGTTGCGCTTGGTGAAGAGATAGAGGAGACTAAGCTTGTTAAGAAATTTCTTAAAAGCTTACCAAGGAAGAAGTTTATTCACATCATCGCTGTTTTAGAACAAGTCCTAGATTTGAAAACTACACGATTTGAAGACATTGTAGGACGCATGAAAGCTTATGAAGAACGTATTTCCGAAGATGATGATGAGACGGTGAATGAGGATCATAGTAAACTTCTCTATGCGAGCTCACCTAGCTCAGAAACTGCCCAAAATCGTGAGTACAATGCTGAGTTTAGAAACCGAGAAAGGGGGAGAGGCTTCTTCAGAGGAAGAGGTCGCGGCAGATTTAATGGAGCAAGGGATGGAGCAAGGTATGTATCTAAGATTACATGCTATCGATGCGATAAGTTAGGCCATTACGCCTCTAACTGCCCGACCGCCTACTTAAGCTCCAAGAAACTCTAGAGAATGAAGGGAGTGAGACACAAGAAGCTGCAGAGCTTATGATACATGAGGTGGTTTTCTTTAATGAAGGAAAGGTGTTTCCTAGTAAGCTTGAAGAAAGCAATGGCAATGATAATCTTTGGTATCTTGATAATGGAGCTTTTAATCATATGAGTGGGGATCTCAGTTATTTTTCATCTCTCGACAAGTCTGTTACAGGGAAGGTTCGTTTTGGAGATGACTCGAGAATTGATATCAAAGGCAAAGGATCGATCGAATTTCTTGATAAGAATGGTAAAGCGAGAACAATATCGGATGTGTACTTTACTCCGAACTTAAGAAGCAACATTATTAGCCTTGGACAGGCTACAGAAGCTGGATGTGATGTAAGAATGAGAGAAGATTACTTGACCATGCATGATAGACATGGAAACTTTATTGCTAAGGCCACACGCTCGAGATATAGGCTCTATAAGGTCCGTATGGACCTGCGAGAAACCCTGTGTCTGGTAGCTGACGTGAGCAGTGAATCGAGCTTATGGCATGCTCGTCTTGGCCATATAAACATGGAGTCCTTGCGATCAATGATACAAAGGGAGCTGGTGATTGGAATCCCACGAATTGAGGCCGAAAACAGAGTATGCTCATCATGTTTAAAAGGAAAGCAAGCAAGACATTCTTTCCCGCAAGCCACTGTATTTCGCGCATCTGAGAAGTTTGAGCTAGTCCATGGAGATCTCTGTGGAACGATAACTCCAAGTACTGCAGGACGAAGTAAATACATCTTCGTTCTCATTAATGATCATACAAGGTATATGTGGACTGTTTTGCTAAAAGAAAAGAGTGAGGCACTAGAGAAGTTCAAGAAATTCAAGAGCATAGTAGAACAAGAGTCTGGAAATACTATCCAAACTTTCAGAACAGATAGAGGAGGCGAGTTCGTGTCCCATGACTTCAGCTCTTTCTGCGATAAAACAGGAGTAGAAAGGCATCTCACAGCTCCTTACACGCCTCAACAGAATGGTGTAGTAGAGAGGTGTAACAGAACTTTACTCGAAATGGCCAGGAGCATTATGAAACACATGGATGTACCTAATTATCTGTGGGGAGAGGCCATACGACATTCCACATACCTTCTCAATCGCGTGGCAACAAGAGCTCTCAAGGACCAAACTCCATATGAAAGGTTTTACTATAAGAAACCGAACGTGAGTCATCTTCGTACTTTTGGCTGCGGCGGTTATGCGAGAGTCGAATCAAACCATCTAAGGAAGTTGGATGATAGGTCCCGTATGCAAGTTTATCTCGGAACAGAACCAGGGACAAAAGCTTATCGCTTGTTGGATCCTACAACTTGCAAGGTCATACTAAGCAGAGACGTAGTCTTTCACGAGTCAAAGACTTGGAGTTGGGGCCTCGAAAAACTCAGAGAAGGGTGCAGAAGAAACACTTAAAATTCAGTTTGGTCTTTATGGTAATCATGGAATTGATGAAACAGAGCCTGTCGAGGCTCAATCTGGAAGAAGACACGCTGAAAGAAATGAAGAAGAAACAGGACAGTCGCGGCAAGCCAGAGCCTCTGTGGAAGGTAGCTCCGGCGATGTAGAAGAAGATGATGCCGGAGAAGAAGAACAATTCGCCGGAGAAGAAGAGAGTGAAACAGGGACTCTGGTTGCTGCGCCGGAGTTGAGAAGATCGGAGACACAAAGCGTGAGACCAAGCTACCTGAATGACTATATGTTGATTGCAGAGCAGGAGGGAGAAGTGCTGTTAATGAGCATCAATGATGAGCCAAAAAATTTCTCTGATGCTAAAAGATCCGACAAGTGGTTGAACGCCTGCGAAGAAGAGATTGGTTCAATCACGAAGCTCAACTCGTGGACTCTTGTTGAAAGACCTGCTCACGCGAAACCCATAGGCCTGAAATGGGTCTTTAAGCTCAAGAGAAATTCTGATGGTACTATTAACAAGTACAAGGCGCGGCTAGTGGCAAAAGGATATGTACAGAAGCATGGAGTTGATTACGAAGAGGTATTTGCTCCTGTTGCTAGAATTGAAACAATACGTTTACTTATAAATCTTGCAGCTTCAAATGGATGGGAGATACATCATCTTGATGTTAAGACATCGTTTCTTCACGGAGAATTAAAAGAGACTGTCTATGTTGAGCAACCTAAAGGGTTTGAGATTAAAGGTCAAGAGGATAAAGTCTATAAGCTTAGAAAAGCTTTATACGGTCTATAGCAGGCACCGAGGGCATGGAATGAAAAACTAAATAAGATTCTTAAAGGGTTACAATTTGAGAAATGTCACAAGGAACCTTCAGTATTTAGAAGAGAAGTAAAAAGTAATTTACTTCTTGTTGCAGTCTATGTTGATGATTTATTTGTTACTGGAACAAGTACAAAAATCATTGGAGAATTCAAGAGAGAAATGGCATCAACTTTCGAGATGAGTGATCTTGGAATGTTGACATATTATCTTGGGATTCAAGTTACTCAGCGTAATGGGATAGTAACACTAAACCAAGGCCAATATGCATGTAAAATCTTGGAAGAAGCAGGTCTCGCAGAGTGCAACCCGTCACAAATGCCTATGGAGGCTGACCTTAAGCTGTCAAGATCCGAGAATGAGACAAGTATTGATGCTACAACTTATCGCAAGATTATAGGCTGTTTGCGATACCTTGTACACACAAGACCGGATTTATCTTTCTGTGTGGGAGTGTTAAGTAGATACATGCAGGATCTGAAGGAGTCACACGGAATAGCTCTCAAACCATGTTTGAGATATTTGAAAGGAACCACAGCTTTCGGCCTAAGCTTCAAGAGATCGACGGGTTCGAAGGTAAGTCTAATTGGGTACAGTGACAGCTCTCATAATGTGGATCCAGATGATGGGAGGAGTACATCTGGACATGTTTTCTATCTTGATGAGAGTCCTATTACTTGGTGTTCGATGAAACAAGAGACTGTTGCATTGTCATCCTGCGAAGCTGAATTTATGGCAGGTACGGAAGCTGCCAGACAAGCAATTTGGCTCCAAGACTTGCTAAAGGAAATCGTTGGTGATCATTGTGAAAGGACTGTTATTCGACTAGATAATAAGTCGGCAATTGCCTTGACGAAAAACCCGGTGTTTCATGGAAGGAGCAAACACATACACACTCGGTTCCATTTCTTGAGAGAGTGTGTTGAGAAAGGTTTAATCTGGGTCGAGCATGTACCGGGTAATGAGCAGAAGGCTGACATTCTGACCAAAGCCTTGGGCAGAATCAAGTTTAAAGAAATGAGAGACTTAGTGGGAATGCGAGACTTGGCCAGTAATGAATTTCAAGCTTAAGAGGGAGATTGTTGGACTAAGCTTGAAAGATAACTTGAGCTATAAGTTATCTAGTAATTATCCGAGTTATGGATAAAAGAAAGTTATATATTATTTAGGAGTTATATAAATAGTATCTAGGATTCCTAATTGGACTTGGCTTTGTCTTAGAATATAAAAGGAGTTTTGTTTTAGATTAAGGTTTTGTGTAACTTTTTCCTTTGAAATTTGATCTTAATAAAGAGAGTTATTCTTAACTTTGTGTTGTGATATCGATTCTTAAACATTGGATTTCTACACATAGATAGCCAAATCAATTCTTATAACCTCTCCACACACATTAATAGGACTCTATAAATCAGGATCTCACAATCACCTCCATTTAAAAAGCGCAATGCACTCGTCGCGCGCCAAGTTTGTCACCCCCGATGGTGTGAGTCTCTGACTCCACACTCAGCTGGGTTTGACTCTGATATCAAATTGGTACACCCTCGTCCGCTCCTATGCCCCGGTGCCCCTTCTCCGGGTCGGCGAGTCCACCATGTTTGTCGGTCGGGAGCGTTATCTCGATGAGGCTTTAATGAGGTTATTTAGTGCTTTGCAATCACCACGCCATCTTTTCCCGTGCATTTTTCTCACTCGCACGATTCCCCTAATGATTTGCCGGAGGTCCCCATCTTAATAGCGCTCCAGCACATGTACATTTAATTATGAAAGGATAAGTGCACTTTGGTGACATAAGTAGTCAAATGAATTCTTATAATCTCTGTCACACACTACTACGACTCTATAAACCAGAGTCTCACAATTATGTTTTATATTGAATATTACTCACTTCTTTATTCAAAATTTTAAAAGTTTTTACCCAAGTTAAAAATAAAATCTTAATAATATATGCATCCTTTATTTATCAGAATCTATAAACCTATTTCAACTCAATTTGTTGATAAGTTTTACAATATATCAGTCGTTAATGGTGTAGCGGAAGCTACGTAGATCGCAAGTTATCCTATTGATTCTAAGAATACCTAGGAAACAAGTCTTCTTGTGATCGTTGAGAGTCGAAGCTCTATCCGAGAACAAGGGAGTTTAGAGTTTTCTTTGAAAAGCTCTTGTAGGTTTATTCAAAATAAGGTCGTGTCTCATAAAGGTTGAGATCATCGACTATATAAAGAGAAATAAAGCATCTTAATCTAAAGATATTAGGATTCACGTAATCCTTATCTAAATAATAAAGAAACTAAAAAAAAAAAAAAACAAAAGCCATAATTATCTTAAAACAAATCATAAAGACGTAAAGCCAAAATCCCAATTAAAAATAGAATAATAAACTCCTACATCAGGTCATCCGGGGAAGAAAAAAATTCGTCTCCGAATCTTCCGACTCATCACTCGAAACATAAAGAACCAAGTGCTTCACATTGAAGACATCTGAACAATGAACGGTTGGTGGTAACCGAAGTCGATAAGCATTTGAGTTGATCTTCTCGAAGACTTCCAAGGGGCCGATTTTTCGAGCCTTGAACTTGTTGTACTCGTGAGGTGGGAACCTCTCTTTCGTCAATGCTGGCCAGACTTGATCTCCAACTTTTAACAGAACATCGCGACGATGACGATCCGCCGCAGCTTTGTACTTTGAAGAGGAAATGCGCAAGTTGTTGGCTGAGTTAGCTTTGCGCGTTTTGGATTGACCATGGGTGTTTTTGTGATTTGCCTCAGCTTATGTTCGACCAGGAAGCAAAGTCGCGCCTGTTTTTGGCATCCCCAGATTACGTCGATTCCGTAGGGCCTCGGGAACTTAATCCCCAGGTAGTATGTGGATGGGACTGCCATCATGGAATTTATCCACGGTGTTCCCATGATCACTTTGTAAATCGCGGGATGATCGTCGATGGCGAAGTCGACGATCTTCGTAACTTCCTTTGCAATCACCGGAAGTTTGATTGACCCGATAGTCATTAACGTCGTGCCAGAAAAGCCCGTGAGCGGTTTCGGTATCGGTCTGACTTCGGCGAAGGATGTTCATCCTATTGAGGGTATCGCGAAATATGATGTCGACGGTGCTACCCGTGTCAACGAGTATTATTGCGACCTCGAGGTCTCTGATGACAAGGTCGATTACGAGTGGACCGTTGTGCGGTTTGTCGAGTCCGACAGTTTCGACATCACCGAGAGGCGTGGACCAATTTTCGCTTATCTCAGCCTTGCGGCGATAGTCCTTTATTGATGAGATATTGTTGCAAAAGAACTAGGTTCCTCCCATGATCATGTTTACTCTGCGGCGATTCGAGTTGTTGCCTTTTTCATCAGGTTTCCTGCCGCGTTTTGCGTCAGCCTGGGCGACGTCGCGCGGAAGCGCTTTGTTGGTTTTGGGTTGGCGGTCAGCATCGCTAATCATGTCTTTAATGCTGGTCACGTCTGAGAGTTCCCCTGCTAGCAGTTTTGCCGCAAGTCTCGCTCCGAGAACTTTACAGTTCACAGTGGAGTGACCTTTTGTCTGATGAAACTCGCAGAAGGCTTTCTCATCGTAAGTTGCGTTCCGCGTCCAGGTATTCCCCGAAGTTCTTCCTTGTTCAGACAGGGAGTTAACGGCATAGTTGTGCGCACCTCGGAGGTCTTCTCCCTCGTGGTGGACATACTTGTCGTTTCGGGGAGTCTTCTTCTTCGATTTCGGTTCCGTGACAGAGACTCTCAAGGACGCCTTCGACGGCTTATGCTTATTCGATACGACCTTAATCTCTTCTTCGATGATTATGAAGTTCATTTCTTTTTGAAGCGCGTCCTTGATCGTTCGTGGTTTCTCGAGGGAAATCCACTTTCTAAACTTAGACTTGTACCAGAGAGATTTGCGAAGGGCGTCTACTGCGACCCAGTTGCTAATCCCGCTGACTCTCGACATCACCAATTTTAACCTTGTAATGAAATCTCGAAGAGATTCGTCCTCGCGTTGGGACAGGCTCCATAGATCGACATCGGAAGTTTCTCGATCCAGGAACATGGAGTACTGCTTGAGAAACTCCGAAGAGAGTTGGCGAAAACTTTTGATGAAGTTTCGCCTCAGACGAGAGAACCACTCGAGGGCGGCTCCCTGGAGATGCTCGACGTAAAGGTGAAGAAGCCAGTGTCTTTTTCGCCCTCCTTGAGTTTCGATCTCGCCAGCGCGATCTGGAATCTCTGAAGGTAAGCTTTCGGGTCGGTGGTCCCGTCATACGTTGGGATCTTCACCTTTTCGGGATCTGAGATCTTCACGTTTGTAATGCGAGCAGTGAAAGGAGTCTTTAGAGCTGCGTCGAGGAGTCGATCGATCTCTGGTGTTGTGTTGGTCGCATGATGGATCTGCGACTTTACATCTTTCACTTCTGCCGCAGTTTTCGCGATGTAGTTGCGGAGAACGTCGAGATCGTGACTTGCGGTTTTGCGAGAAGGCATGCGCGTTCTGTTAGTGACCATGGCCTACTCTTTAACCTGTTCCTGTTGCTTAACCCAGAGGACGTTTTCTTCTTCCTCCGTCATGGGTTCATCGAGCCAATAACTGCGGCGATTTTCGCGACCTCGAACCCTTCTCGGGTGTAGGTCAGCATCCTCATCCGTAGGGTCGGAGTTATCGCTGATTTCAAGGTTGATTCGCTCGGCCTCATGTTCCTCCATTTCTTTTTCAAGAGCTGGGAGGTCATTCGCGCCAGCCCGGGTTGCGACAGGTGTGATTTCATCGGGATTTTATTCCGATGGTTTCTCATGCGCGTCCCGGAGTGCTCCAGACGGAGTCTCGAAGTTGAGCCTTCTTCCGCGGAGTCAGGTTGCTCCATGCGGAAGGATGTTTTTGATTCTCGCGGTTAAGGTCTCGACCTGTTTCGCGAGAGAGTTAGTGAATTGGTCACGTTCTCCCAACTTCTTTTCGAGAGTCGAGAACATGTTTTTAATCTCCTCGAACGCCGCGATGTTTGGGTCAGCGTTGACCACAGTGATGTTCGTTGTTGGAGTGATTTCAACGGTGTCTCCGGCGTTGTCACCTTCGCGAGCTGGTTGGTTGTTTTGTTCATCGGTGTTCATGACTTATCTGTTATTTAGCGTGAAAGATATCGCGTGTGTCCCCTCCTTCTAGCGCCAAACTGTGGGAACCGAAATTTCACTATCAATGTTTACGTGGGTCACGGATTCTCTGTGGCCAAAAAGCAATGAGATCAGATGATGAACACGAGAAATTAGGTTAAAGTTACGAAACTAAACTGCGAAACGAAATAAGACAAAAAGTGTGAGTAAAGCATATATGAATTCAGATTGCGAGATCGAAATTAACATGGTTCGTATGACGAAAGTAAGATTAAACAAGATGCATAACGTAAGTGAGATTGATACAAAAGAGGTTGTGAAACTAAATGCGTTTAACAGTGATAAGATAACAGGATTCTTAAGAACAAGTTTAAGTAAACAAGATTCATGAAGTGAAACAATATGAACACGAAAGTAAATCATAGATCAAAACGTGAATGAATACGAAGAACAATAATCGAAAGACACAGTTAACGAAGAAAAGAAAAGGGATCTTATTCGAATTCGTGATTGAGCATACGCAACCAGTGTTTAAGCCGTGGCCGCAAGAACTGTTGGCGGCGAATCCCTAGAACTACAGCGTAGACTCGTAACCTAGTTGAGACGCAGCTCGCTAACAAAACAAAGTAAGAACCCTAGTTTTCTTAAGTGTTTGTGGTGACAAAAATTGTGTTGTATCCCTTATCCTTCTCATTCGCACCCTTTAAATAGATCTTTGTGGGCTTGACTCGTTTCCTTTTTCGTCCCCGATTTGTGCATATCTTCTCGTGGAAATATTCTTTGTTTCCTTGATTTGCATATATCTTTTCGAGATTGATGGCTCAGGTTTTCACCCAAGAAATCACTGCAAGCGTACAGTTAAGCACATTGTAGTTGTTCGGATATGGAATCCACAAGGACCAATGTCGAACGAAGAACTATGAATCAAATACGGGCTAAAGCGAAACAAAGATGATTGGTGAAGTGATGCAATATCAAAACAAAGGAAGAAAGCAAGCAAAAAATAATGGGTTGTAAAACAATTAGAGAAAAACGCTGGGCACAGGGTGTTCTCAGGGA
>OVAN01010511.1:0-15678 GCA_900406275.1 Anastatica hierochuntica | reverse complement strand
TTTCATTTGGGGTATGGGAAGACTTGTCACTTGCCTGTTGAACTCGAGTACTAGGAGATTTGGGATACGAAGTTGATGAACTTTGACATCAAGAATGCAGTTGAGAAGCAGATGATTTTGATCAACGAACTCGGCGAGATATGCTTGAATGCTTATGAGAACTCAAGAATCTACAAGAAACAGACAAAAGCATTCCATGATAGGTGGACTATTCCACGCCACTTCGGTGCAGTAGATCAAGTACTCTTGTTTAACTCACGTTTGCGATTGTTTCCAGGAAAGCTCAAATTGCGTTGGTCAGGATAATTTTTTTATTGCTGATGTTTGACCATATGAAGTTGTCATTCTTGATGACAATGGACGAAGATTCATTGTGAATGGCTAAAGACATAAGTCATACATTGCGTACGCGCCATCCGAAGAAAGAAGGCTTATTCTTTTAAAGGATCTACCTACTGTCTGATCGCATTACAGTGAGGCCCGAGACTTTAAACAAGCGCTGAGTGGGAGGCGACCCACTAGGTAGTTTTCTTTTTAATTTTAGCTAGTTTTGTAGTATTTTTCTCTCTTTTTTTTGGCTTTTGGTGCTTTTGATCTTTTTTGTGTTTTTAGCTTTAGAATTGCATAAAACAGGTGCCCCGAAAGAATGACAAGGATTGATCGATACATGCACTAGGATCGATCAATCCATGCAAAATAGACTAACGTAGGAGTTTTCCTCGGTGCCAAAGTTTAAAATTTATAAAACATAATACCCTACGCTCAATCCCGCAAGAGAACGGGGTCAATTGACGCCAAGGCCATGCCTTAGTCTTGGCGCCAATTGGCGCCAAGGCCATGCCTTAGTCTTGGCGCCAATTGGCGCCCATACCATACTCTGGTCTTGGCGCCAATTGGCGCCAAGACATAGTGTCTGTCTTGGCGCCGGTTGGCGCTTAGACGAGGATAACGTTCAACCGTAGTCCGTTGACTGAACCACGTCCTTTCCGATCGTCATTTCCTTCGAATCATCACTTGATCGTCTCTCGTTTCGTCTCGATTGGAGTTTCCGTCAAACCATCATGACAATAGTCGCAAGGATTCGTGCTTTATGTGGGCTTCGTATCAATCGTTTAAAACGACGACGGTTAACTTAAACACCGGAAGAGTCTAAACTATACGATCAGCTTTATTGGTCCACGAAGCTGTTGCCGCTTATTCCTATGATAAACGATTTTCCGCGGTAAATCGTAAATATCACTTAGCCGCGGAACGGCCCGAAAGGGCCCAAACCGCGATAACGGTCCACTTATGATTTTCGGGCAAGAACCGGCCCACTTGCAATGACGGTTCCCCAGGGTTTCGCGAAAATGTCAAGTTTTGGAGAAGACAAGGAAGGATCTCGAAAAAATATAGGCAAATCAGGGAAAAAGGAATATTTCCACGAAAAGATATGCACGAATCGGGACGAGAAAGGAAACGATCCGAGCCCACAAAGACCTATACAAAGGGTGCAAAGGAAGAAATAAAAAGAACTTTTGGTCACCGCAAAACACTTAGAAAAAACTAGGGTTCTTACTTTGTTTTCGTAAACGAGCTGCGTCTCAACTAGGTAACGAGTTTACGTTGTAGTTCTAGGGTTTTCACCAACAGTTCGCGGCCACGGCTTAACACCGGTTGCGCACGCTCTGATCACGAATTCGAATAAGATCCCTTAACTTACTTCGTTATCTATGTCAGTCGAATCTTTCTCCGCTTACGTTTTTCGTTTACTTTTGATTCGCGTTCGTACTCATTCTGTATTCGTTCACGTTAACCTATTTTTATGAATCTTATTACTTTACCACCGTTAAATGCATATCGCTTTGCAATCTGTTTCGTATTAAATCACTTTCGTTATCTACTTGTTTCGTTTCGTAATCTGTTTATCTCTTAGTTTCGTATCTCTTATCTATTAACTTTTTCGCTCACTGCTTGATCTGTCGATCTTTGGTTACAGAGAGTCCGTGAATCACATAACATTGATAGTGAGAATTTCGGTTCCCACAGCTCTTATACCTTTACTTAGGTTTATCCTTTTCTTTCTAGTCGTTTGGACTCTAGACTTTTCGTTTTCTCAACTTAGGATCTTTCATCCTTCTTTTAAAAACTCGAGCTATCTTTTTCTTTCTTTTCTTTATCTCTTAGAGTGTATCACATTCTTCTTTTTTCTTATTTTAAGGGTTTTTTCTTCTTGAACCCACTATTGATAATACAAAACATTCCCAACCCATGATCATCAAATATACACACTCTTATCTAACCCCATCCTATCTATACTAGCCTTAAAATGAGACTAGGTCTAAGAAGGATCCTCTGTGTCATTGATAGCTCAGGTTTTCGCCCGAGATAACACTACAAGCGCACAGATGTACGTTGTAGTGGTTCGGGATCGAATCCACAGAAACCAAAGGTAGCACGAAGAATGTAGAATCAAACAGCGGGCTAAGGCTAAAAAGATATCTTTAAATATGATGCAAAAATCAAAATCAAGAGAGCACATAAACGAAGGCAGCAAACGATGAGGTGGTAAAACAATCAAAGAAGTGTTTGGCATCGGGTATTCTTAGGGAAACAATTCATTGTTGATTCAAATTTTAGCCTAGGGAAAAGGTTAAGAACCGTTTTGAACTCAAATTCTAATCTAGAATTGATCTAATTATGTACGAACAGCTCTCTATGCATTAGAAATCTCGAGACTAACTTTCTTGACCCTCGATTTCTAATAATGCATTACTAACAGGTTTGATAGGTTCACAATTCACTTAAACATCAACTTCCTTCGGCTTAAGAAGAGTTTCAAATCTAGGATTCAATCAGGCATTTAAACATTCACCTTCTAGCAGTAAAATTTCCTACGTTCAAAAACTAAGTGATCGATTCAGTTTCATGCATTACGATCAATCAAACACGAAGATCCATTAGATTATATCCATAATCATGCGATTCTATATAAACATCTCATGAATCCCTATGTGAGAATCCCTAAACCTAACAAACAAACTATTCACTCATGGAAATAACAAAAACACATATAATATTAATGAGAGACATGATTGTATTATGCATAAACAAGAGTAAACAGAGGGTTCCAAATACATCTATGATTGAAGAACAAAAAGACTTCTTTTTCCTAGGTTACAAACTCTCTCAGCTATCTAAAACTTTGAAAAGTTGCATTATGAATAGGAAAACTCGAGCTTAGGTCTTTTTGTTGTAATTTGGTTCGAAATAAGTTTGGTATGGTTCTTCGTAAAATCGGTCCGCAATTCGGGACAGGCATCGATCGATCCCCAAAAAGGGATCGGTTGATCTGTGTCCAAATTCTTGGGTATTTTCCAGCTTTGCACGAACACTTCCTTCGACGCTTGAAATCAATCCATGCATTATTTTCGTACATTGAAGCTCGAATCCTGTAAAACAACAAAGAACACAAATTCGCTCCAAAACAATCCAAATACATAATAAAAACCTTAGATCTCGTGTGAAAATCGTAGTAAAAACTACTAAAATACTAACACATCAGTCATCCCAATACTCACGGGATTTTACATATGAATGCATCGAAAAAGACCTCATTTAATCAAGAACAATGTGGGGTTTGGAACAAAATTTTGGGGTTAAAGGTTGGGAACTATCCTTAAAATGAGAATGGCCACTCGCATTGGTTAAGGGTGGTAAAAAAGGATAAGACCAACCGAGTGTCAATGTGTTTACACCATGGTTCATGTATATCAAGCCCATAAGCAAGGTTAATTCAAAAGGTCATTAACGTTTATGTTCAATATGTTTGAATTCAAATCATGCGATATTCAATCAAGACGCAAACAATTAAGCCGAGAATTTTTAGCATGGATTTTCTATTTTTTCGGTTTGGCTAGTGCCACTTGATACTACTAGCAAGGGTTTCTTTCCACTCCTAATCTAAATCCACTTATGCGACACTTCAATCATTGTCCTCATGCACATGAAAATGCATCCTATATGCTTCTAAGACTCAATCATAATAAAAAGAGTATGAAAAATGCTACTATATGCTTCTTTTTCAAATTTTTCAAATTTTTTGTTTTTTTTGGTTTTTCTACGCCATAACTATTAACAATTCATCCTAAGCTATATGAGACTCAAAGAAATGAAAACAAGACAAAACAACTAAAAGGATTATTAGTAACCATTCTCCTCCCCCGGACTTACTCATCACAATCTCAGTGAATGAATAGAGTCCGACGAAGGAGACCAACAATCACAATTAAAAGAAAATAAGAGAAAGAGTGGTATTTACAATGAAAGAAAGGGTACCATGGATCACCACTAGGAAGGATTATAAGCTTGTGGCCTCGGGAATTTGAAATAGAATTTCTTAGGGAGGCAAAATTGGATGGCATCGTTAGTTTCCATGTGGGAGAAGCGACTATTGGGGAGGAAGCAACAAAAGTGGTGTACCGTCGTCGTTTGTGAAAGCATACATGAGTGATTGCTTGTTGTAGTGACCCGTCAATGTCCTTAATCCTAATATATATGCTTTGTCCATGTATAGTATCTCTGAAAGCTCTTTGTAGAAGGTAAAGGCGATGGATGAGAAGCAGAAGAGCGGAGTGAGCATTCCAGTGATGTGTATCCCATCTTGTTCATACCGATCAAGGTTTATTCATATGCCCATGAGGTGCAATAAGAAAGCTGACTCATGGCACAATTCAAAACCGGAGAATGGGATGGTCCTAGCAATGTGTTCGTGGAGTTTATATCCTATTTCTCCATCGAGAAGTCTAAATATATCAGAGTTGACTATCTGAGGTGCGACCTTGCAAATAACATGTTGCCAAGAAGCCTCATGGCATGGCGTTTTGTTGGGTTCTTTATCTTGGACATCGGTGGCAATGTTCAAACTCAAAACAAATAAACAAGCAAGGCAAAACAAGATAACAATCTCAAACTACTAAATACTACTTAAGAAAGTTTCAATGATGAAGATCGTGCAAGCAATGAGTTAGGTGCATGATCAAATGATCCTAATGCTAACCAAATGCAAGGTTGAGGCAATGAAACTCAATTCAAAGGTAAGACAACAAGTCAACTAGATCATTTCCATGATTCTAGTCAATTTAATGTACTAAGATAGAGCTAATCTACCGATAGCAATCCTAAGTTCATTAATCATTAAACACAAGCCTAATAGCCTACTTAACACCTTAATCATCTATTCCCAAAGGCTAAGAATGCTAAGCATGATTTAGATTCTCTTAAACATTTCATTGAACACCTTTTGGGTGTGAAAGCCTTAGGATCTAGGATTTGATTGATCACTTCAAATCTAGCTTTAAGCATCCCTAAATCATGTAAATCTATATAAACCCAACCTCTTACATCATGATTAACACCTAGCTCTAACTTGATCAACCTAACCAATGCTTACACTAAATGACTACTCACTACTCATGCTCAAATAACTCATAAAAACCAAAGATAAACTCATAGAAAACATAATGTAAGAAGAAGAAATGATAAAGATGCAAATTGTTGTATAAATAACAAAGATTGCTCAAGATCCAAAAGAGATACGAAGTTTCAATGGACTAGTAAAACTTAGGATTTTCTCAATGTTTAAGTAGAGTATTTATAGAAATCTAGAAGTCGGGTCGGGGTTAGTCGGGACAAACCGGGTCAAAACCCATATTTGAAATGGTTTAGACAAAGCTGGCAGTTTGGGCTAGAGGTTGTGGACCGCCAACCATACCCCTCTTGACCGCTAGCATCTCATCCATCTTAGCTGGTGGTTATCCTGAAGGTTGTGGACCACCATCCATACCTCACTAGACAGCTAGCCTCTCCTATTTGGTGCTAAACATGTTCGTGCTTGGGTTCGAGTCCCGAGATTCATCCGTTTTGATCAAGGCAACCTGAAATAGGGTAAGGGAGAGGGAAAGAATGTACAAATGCATTTCTTATGACTCCTAAACGAAACTAAAGACTTTTACCTAAAGATTTATACTGAAACTACCTAAAAAAAACCTAAACTCTATGAGAATGTAACTAAATTCTAAGCCTATATCATGCAATTTTAATAAATATCAGGTGTCATCTATCTAATTTCTGGAAACACATGGGTGAGTCCGGTACATGTTGTACCAAAGAAAGGTGTAATCATTGTCATTACTAATGAGAAGAACGAGCTCATTCCCACCAGGACTATCACAGGACACAGGATACGCATTGACTATAGGAAGCTAAACTCGTCCACGAGAAAGTATCATTTTCCACTTATTTTTATTGATAAAATGCAGGAAAGACTTGCTAACTATCCTTATTATTGTTTTCTTGCTGGCTATTCAGGTTTCTTTCAGCTTCCCATCCATCCGGCAGACCACGAAAAGACTACATTCATATTTCCATATGGGAGACTTGCTTATCGGAGAATTCCATTTGGACTATGCAATGCACCTGCGACTTTCCTACGATGCATGATGTCCATCTTCACTAACTTGATCGAAGATATCATGGAAGTCTTTATGGATGAATTTTCTATTTAAGGTTCTTCGTCCACTCACTGCTTGGGTAACCTTTGTAGGGTTTTAGAACGATGTGAAGAGGATAAATTGGTTTTAAATTGGGAAAAGTGTCATTTCATGGGGCAGAATGGGATTGTGCTTGGCCACATGATCTCAAATAGAGGAATCGAAGTTGCTAGAGACAAGGTGGATATGATGACGAGCATGCAACCTCCTACTTGTATCAAGGACGTTCGCAACTTTCTCGGACATGTAGGATTCTACAGACGGTTTATCAAGAAATTTTCCAAGATAGCCAGACCAATGACTCGGTTACTCTGTAAGGATGTAAAATTTGATTTTGGTACTGACTGTTACCTAGCCTTTCAGACAATTAAGGAAGCACTAGTGAACGCTCCAATTGTGCAGCCACCAAATTGAGATTTACCTTTAGAGGTAATGCATGACCCCAGTGACTACGCAGTAGAAGTAGTGTTGGGTCAGAGAAAGGATAAGAAGCTCCATGTTATCTACAATGCCAACAGAACACTTGATGATACTCAGATTAAGTATGACACTACGAAGAAGGAGCTTTCAGTTGTGGTTTACGCATTTGAGAAGTTTAGACAGTACCTGGTGGGATCAAAAGGCAATGTTCACATTGATCATGCATCTTTGAGGTACCTTATGTCTAAGAAGGATGCTAAACCGAGATTAGTGAGATGGATTTTTCTATTGCAGGAGTTTGATTTGGAGATTCGTGAAAAACGTGGTATTGAAAATGGTGTTGTAGACCATTTGTCTTGATTACGAGTGGAAGCTGATATTTAACTCGATGATAGTCTTCCTGAAGAAAATGTCTATATGGTTTCCTTGCTTGAGGATGAATACATGGATGGTGTTGATTTTTTTTGCCATTAGACATATTCACGACGAGATAGCTTGGTTTCCAGATTTTGCAAATTTTCTGAGTGCAGATATGGAGCCACTAAATTTTGCAGGCTATGCAAAGAAGAAGTTCCTCAGCGATGTCAGACACTGTTTTTGAGATGATACTTTTCCCTACAAGAGATGTGATGATGGACTCTTTCACAGGTGTATTCCGGAGTTTGAGGTACATGGTATTTTGAATCACTGCCATATTTCCGAATATGCAGGATATTTTCCTACTTTCAAGATAGTGTCGAAAGTATTGCAGGCATGATTTTTGTGACAAACACTCCTCAAGGACCCCATGATTACGTCTCTAATTTTAATGCTTGTCAGAGAAAAGGAAACATCAGTAAGCGGAATGGGATGCCTTAGAACTTCATCCTGGAAGTTGAGGTTTTTGACGTATAGGGTGTTGATTTCATGGGATCTTTCCCATCTTCTTACAGAAATCAACACATCTTGGTTGAAGTTGATTAAGTCTCTAAATGGGTTGAGGCACTGGCCAACCCTTCTAATAATGCTAAAGTAGTCTTGAAGATGTTCAAGTTTATGATTTTCCCTCTTTTTGGCGTGCTAAGAGTGGTACTAAGTGAGGAAGATCCGATTTTACCAACAAGTTGTTGGATATTTTCCTGAAGAAGCATTGAGTTAGATACAAGGTTCCCACACCTTATCATCCTCAAACAAGTGGACAAGTTGAGATTTCTAACAGGGAAATCAAGGGAGTCATGGAAAAGACTATGGGAAAAGCACAAAAGGATTGGGCTATCAAGCTAGATGATGCGCTATGGGCATATCATACCGCCTACAAGACACAACTAGGCACTACACCGTTTCATTTGGGGTATGGGAAGACTTGTCACTTGCCTGTTGAACTCGAGTACCAGGGGATTTGGGCTACGAAGTTGATGAACTTTGACATCAAGAATGCAGTTGAGAAGCAGATGACTTAGATAAACGAACTAGGCGAGATATGCTTGAATGCTTATGAGAACTCAAGAATCTACAATAAACAGACAAAAGCATTCCATGATAGGTGGATTATTCCAAGCCACTTCGCTGCAGTAGATCAAGTACTCTTTTTTAACTCACGTTTGCGATTGTTTCCAAGAAAGCTCAAATTGCGTTGGTCAGGATAATTTCTTATTGCTGATGTTTGACCATATGAAGTTGTCATTCTTGAAGACAATGGACGAAGATTCACTGTGAATGGCTAAAGACATAAGTCATACATTGCATATGCGCCATCCGAAGAAAGAATGTTTATTCTTTTAACGTATCTACCTACCGTCTGATCGCATTACAGTCAGACCCGAGACTTTAAACAAGCGCTGAGTGGGAGGCGACCCACTAGGTAGTTTTCTTTTTCATTTTAGCTAGTTTTGTAGTATTTTTCTTTCTTTTTTTTGGCTTTTGGTGCTTTTGATCTTTTTTGTGTTTTTAGCTTTAGAATTGCATAAAACAGGTGCCCCGAAAGAATGAAAAGGATTGATCGATACATGCACTAGGATCGATCAATCCATGCCAAATAGACTAACGTAGGAGTTTTCATCGGTGCCAAAGTTTAAAATTTATAAAACATAATACCCCTACGCTCAATCCTGCAAGAGAACGGGGTCAATTGTAGTATTTTAGGGTCGTCCAAAGATTTAGAGGCTTTGATGAGTAGAACCTAAACAAGGAAATTATGCTAAGGGTCCTAGTCTAGAAGGCGATCTAGTAAGAGATTGTCACGGGTCTCTACTAAACCTAACCAAAAGTGGAGGTAACCATGGTGATTGTGCAATAAAGAAAGCAATAACAAAATAACATGAAAGCAAAGAGTAAACTTGGATCAAATCAAAAGAAATATAGGATCTTCGACGATGGTTATGGGTTCGGGTTCAATCTAAGGAAGTAATAGATTTTGGGTAAGGCTTTATTAGAGGATCGACACTATTCCTAGACCAAGGGTCCCATTCAATTAAGCTAAGGTGTGAGTTTTTTACTCATGGGCAATGTATCTTATCCATTCGGTTTGGAGTTCAAAGAAGGGTTTTTATATAAAGAAGTGTAAAAAGAAGAGGGTTCACTTGATTTTTGGATTGGTTTCTCTCAAACAAAGTAGTGCAAGACACTAGGCAAAAGCAAGGTGGTAGCCGAACAATTTTATGCATACAAAGCATTTACTTCCTCTAATTGTTCCCACCCCATTGCTTCCTAAGGATCTAGACACTTACTTGATATTCTACCCATCCTAATCCTAAAAATCAATAGCTTTTATTGAATCACACTCATTCTTTTTTGTGAGAAATCGTTCGATGGAAATGAAAACGAGCAACGAAGCTTTAAAGTTTATAAGCCCGTTTTCTAATAATCACACAATCCGCAAGTGCACAGATATGTCATTGTACTACTTTGGGGTTGAACCATAAGGAGCAAACCTTAGCTATATAAATCTAAGCATTGAGAATACACACTCAAGCCTAATCTAAGAAAATAAGAAAGGTTGATTTTTGTTTTGGTTTTCTTAGTAATCTAGAAATGAAAGCAAGACAAGAAAGTAAACAACTTAAATAAAGACAATAAACTTAGATAAAGAAAGCAAACATAAACTTAAAAGATGCTAACTGGAAATAAACTATAAACTAAGATGATGGACCAAGGGATGTTATAATCGATCCACTTAGAAAGATAGTGATAAATGTGTTAGATCAAGCTATTGAGCACAAATCCTTGACCAAAGGCAATACTAGCCTAATCCACTCTCATGGCAAGATGCCATTTCCTTATCAATCGCATTCACTCAACTCTCGTTTGTTGCAAATGATGAATCGATTAGGAATCATTAAGAGCAAGCCCATATAGTCATTAATCAATCTAGAAAATAACTCTCATTGGCTAGATTGAAATAGCAAGTATTTGGTTCTCCTAGACATTTCATGGAACACCTCTCGGGCGAGAAATGTATACATAACAAGATCTTAGTTAGCTACTTTAAAACCTAGCATTAAGCACTCCAAATCCTTAGGAATCTTAAGATTAGCTATCCTTAACACCATATCACAATATAATCTAAGTAGATCTAAACATCCTTAGTTCCATCAACAAGACTACTCACACAACATAAAGAAGAAAAAGAAAAGAGATGAAGAAAAGTAGATATATTTCATAGAAAAAGATAGATGTTTGATCCAAGATCCAAACTTACAAGATAGACTCTTGATTTAAGGATCTATAGAGAAAATACAATCTTGAAAAGTTCTGGAAGTGTCGTCTCTTGGTGGCTCAAAAGATGGATGAAGGATACATCAATAAAAATAGGCCAAAGGGGTATATATAAGTGGACAAAAGTGATTTTCGGCTAAAGGTAAGCAGCCATCGACGTGGGAGGTCGATGGGAACTTGCTTAAGGTTGATGTGAGCCTCCCTTTACCAGCAAGAGTGTTGTTTGCTGGAAAGGTGACCCGCCATCGACCTCAGGTGGCCAGCCATCGACCTTGAAAGTCGTTGGGAGCCTCCCGTTAGCAGTCTTTGTTGCTTCTTGCTCCTCTTTCATGCCTTGTTGATCCCCACTTTCTCACATTTCTTCTAGCCTTTAAATCCATTTGATCCTTGGTCCTTTTAGCCTCTAGAATCCATATCTCAAGCTCTCAAATTGATCTCCAAAGTAGCACCTACAAATGAAAAGAAAATGCTATGCAAATGCAATATGTTCCTAAACTAGACTCTAGACTCAAACTAATGCATTCGAAGACTTATATGTATTATTTACACCCTAAATGCATCTAAAACATAAAATAAATGAGTTTTAAAATGCATAAAAACCTATGCACATCAACTCCCCCGGACTTGCCCTTTGCTTGTCCTCAAGCAAATAAGAAAGATAAAATCCGGAAGTGAGGTTTGAAAATGAGAATCCAAGTCAAAGTATGTCTAGAAATGCCTTCAACCAAATGTCCTAAAGAGTAGTATTATAATGCACAAATCGCGAATCCTAAGTGTACTTCGCCATACTCGTCACAAGAACTATCTCTAGGCACCTAAGTTAAATGTCTACATACCATCTTATCCACCTATCCCTTAACATCCAATTAAGTTTATTGCGTGCGGTCTTCACTTATGGGCAACAAGTCTCAATCCATTCAACTAGGAAATCAAAAGAGATAGATATTAAAAGAAGTGTTTAAAGGAGGTTTCACTCAATTTTGATGGTGGTTTTCTCTCAAAAACAAGTAATGCAAGACATATAGAAAAATCAAGGTAGTAGTCGAATAGCTTATGCATACAAAGCTATTGCTTCCACTATGCTACGAATCCCAATTCCTATTAATTACCTACACTACCCGGATGTGTTTCCTTCTTAAATTTCTAGAGATCAAACCCCATATGCTCTTTCTTAGCAACATTTTCAAGATTTCCCAATGAGACCAACAACTCCCCTTTTCGATTTTTGATTAGTACTAAGAGACCCTTTTGTAATTCTATCAAACCTTTTGTTCTTCTAGCATTTCTCTTTAATATTCTCTTAATGGAGCCACTATCACTAAATCAAAAACTTTGAATCATTTTTCTCTTTCTTTAAAAATTCACTAGTGATNTAGTACTAAGAGACCCTTTTGTAATTCTATCAAACCTTTTGTTCTTCTAGCATTTCTCTTTAATATTCTCTTAATGGAGCCACTATCACTAAATCAAAAACTTTGAATCATTTTTCTCTTTCTTTAAAAATTCACTAGTGATTCTCTTAACAATTCTTAATCCTTGAGACTTATGCTAGGAACTTACAAGACTTTGGATATCTTGGACTCTCTTCTCTAAACACTCTTTCCCTTATAGTTTCTAAATTATGCTTGCATAAGTTCTCTTATCAAGAACAATCTTCTCAAGTTTTGAACACTAACTCACCAAGAACGACCCCCAAACCCATGTATCAATTGAAAGACCCCTTCCTAAAATCTAGTTAACCTTAAAATGGGGCTAACTCTAAGGAAGCACTAGACTTTGTCGTTCAACTTCAATTTACACGAGATTTTGCCCATGTGTGCATTTTCCAAAAGAGGCCTCACATTCAAACAATAAGGAAAGTCAAAGAAGAAAGGTTTTGGGTTTTCAAGGTGGGGAAACTTCTCTTAAAATGAGAGTAGCCACTTTAGTTAAGAAGAGTGGTAAAATAAGGGCAAAACATAACTCAAGTGTTTAGTGTTTTACCATGGAGAAGTACTTCAAAATGATAAGCAAGAAAAACTAATTCCAATTAGGTTCATTTAGATGGGATTGGCTTCAAATCCAATATGCTTCAGTTTACACAAAGAGCTTCGAGAAGCCAATTCAAAGCATGGATTTTCCAAATTTCTAAGTGGTTCAAGCATCATAATACTACTAATGAGGGCATGGAATTGTAAGCATAACTAAGTCTACTTACAAGGCAAGGTTCTCTATGCAAAATAAAATCCTATATGCTCTAACCACCTAAATATTCTCAAATGAATGCAAACTATATGCAAATTTTAGAAAACAAGCTCAAAATCTTTTTGGATTTTTGAGAAATTTTTTCGATTTTTTGGTTTTTTGTAAATCATAGCTATTAACCATGCTTGACTCAATATACATGAGAAAGAAAATATCAAAATGAAAATGAGCATTAGTTCCAAGGCTCCTCCCTCAGAATTAAATTTCACCGTCTCGGTGAATTCTAAACCGTGAGATTCACCTTCAAAACAAATAAAGAAAACATGAAATGGTATTTACAATGGTTGTAGGTGGTACCTCTTTCTTTTAAGGTGAGCTTGGTTTGGTGGATTCTCTCCTCTTCCTAGTCCTTTTGTAGGTCTTCATGTTGGGGTTGTTCCTTATGTGCTCTCTCATCTCTCCCAATGACATTAGGGCTTCCGCGGCTAGTGTAGTGTTCGCTTGAGCAATGCTTCCTTCCATTTGTCCACTCCCCAACTCCTCTTGTCTTATTTGGCTTTGAGCCACGATGAGTTGCCTCCTTAAGTCTTCAATGTCACGGTTCACTTTCTCCTCAAATGCGCTCCTTTCTTCTTGTAAGGCTTCGAGAAGTTCCTTCTCTCTTCTTGTTTGTGGAACCAATGGAATCGGATTGGTGGTAATGCTTGTGGTGGTGACGGAACCGAACGTGCTTGACTCTCCATGGGCTCTTATCATCTTTACTTCACTTGAGGCTTATGTTTCCTCTTCTTTGGCCGAATGCACGAAGATGACATTGTCAAATGAGCTTATGCTTGTGAGTTCATCGCAAAGGAGAGTCATAAATACCCTCTTTCCGGTGTTGAATTCGTTGAAGAGGTACTCCATCTCCTCGGTTGTCTTGTTTACTCGGATGAAACGCTAATAGATGAGGTTTCGAAGTTGTATGGGATCTCTCAGTTTTCTTGGTTCTCCAAACGGTACTTTAACTCTATTGAATAATGGTGTTAGGAAACTCCCAAAAAGGATTGTTGGAAGGTTCGTTGTCCAAACCAATTTCCCTTGGAAGCTCGCCTTATGTCGAAGGAAAAGTACCGCTATATTGATTTCAGCACCAAAGTCATCATCTTCCGCATATTCTTTCCATTGTTCCAAATTGTCTTTTAGCCCACAAAATAAAAGAAGCGCCTCGCTTCAGTAGACTTTGCCAATCTCGAACCTTGCAAAAAGAGTGTTGGCTATTAGCCTATGAACATATCTTATGATTGGATTCCTTATCCTTGAAGACTTCGGGTTAGCGTTTGTGAATGGCCCATCGGCGATGAAGTCCTAAAGGGCATTGATTTCATCCCAATGAGGGAACTTATCTTCTTCTCCTTGTGGTAGATCATTTGCCTCGCAAACTTCAAAGAGACTCATTAAGTATTCCTTGTCTTTTATCTTAAAGTTTAGGCACCCATATCTTGCCTTTGGTCGTGATGGTGCATTGTAGATAATCCTCATCGTGGCAAGAAAATCCTTCACTTCTTCTTCATAGAGGGGTTCGCTAATATCAATCAAACCCTGGAGATTCATTCCTTCAAGGAGATAGCGTACTTCTTCATAAAGTCTCGTGCCTTGCAATATCCTTTTTCCATGAATTTTGTAGGCAAAAAGGTTATTTCCTCGAAGTATCTCCTCTCCTCCCTCTCTTCCTCACTCCAATGGGCATCCGTGATTTGTAATGGGCGAGGTGGAGGTGTGTTTGAGATCGGGCGCACTACACGTGTTCTCTCTTGAGGAGGTTTTGGTGGCATTTTTGCTCTTCTCGAACTTGTTTCACCCTTAGAAGTGGAGGCTCCCTTAGAGGTAGAAGCTCCTTTAGAAGTAGAAGCTTGGTTGGATTGTTGTTCACTCAATTGATTACTACACTTAAAACAAAAGACATGTAAGTTTCCAAAAAAAATTTATGGCTCAAAATTCTTGAATTCAAGAAGGTTCAAGTGTCAAAGAACATTCTCATGGCATCAAGGAATATAAGATTAATGCAATAAATACATCAAGATGCCCAAAATTCAAAGAATCACAAACTTTCAAATTTTTCAATTCAAACCCGTCACACGTCCAAAACCATGGATGAAAATGGTCATAACTTTATTTTTACTCAACGAAATTGCAAAATTCTTGTTGGCAACCTCATGTCTAACCTTAGGCTATCATTTGAGATCATTAAATCATTCAAATGTGTGGGTACTGAATTCCACACTCATAATTTATATTGAATGAAGAAGAAGCACATGGGATGAATCCCATTTGGACTTTAAGACGGATGAAGAATATGATTTGGATTGACGTTCATAAATATATTACACGAGAATCGGATAAAAAGGTTGATGATCTCGATAATAAAAATATGTTGATGATTACATGAAATAAAGAGTAAAGAACGAGTATATGATTACAAAGAATGAAAATATAGTGTTAGAGTTTTTTTATCTCCAGAGTCGTTAAAGAGAAGAAGAAGAAGAAGATCTAAAATAATCATAATAATTATCAGGTTGGAAGAAGAAGATCCAACCCTTTTTTCCATAACCCTTTTTACTTTTAAATAATTTCTCAGCTCACTCATANTCACTCATATTGTTCTAGATTTTCCGAGATCTTCTCCTCGTTTCTAGGAATGACCAAGTCTCTCTTTGACCTAGCCTTCACGTTTCTTCACATCTTCATTGATGTGTTAAATGGGCCACAAGAGATTTGCTTCTGAAGTCTTTAATGGGGTCGCGATGGTATCAAATCTGGACCCAACAGTTGCCCCCAGCATCCGAAGTGAGGTTCCGAGGTTTCGGATGCG
>OVAN01010510.1:0-15684 GCA_900406275.1 Anastatica hierochuntica | reverse complement strand
ACTCTCTTCTTTTTTCAAATGTTTTAGGTTACTTTTGTTAATTTCCCCAAAATATTTTGTAAATTAGTAACTAATAAATTGGATTTCGTTATAGTTTAAAAGAAATTGTTTATGTTTTTCACTATGAAAACAATGAGGCAAAAAGAATATTTCATAATTAAATTTTTAGCAATTGATTACATATTTAATAGTCTAGACATATATTTAGTTTAATTTGTTAAATTACTAATGAATTGGTCCAACAATAGACTTTGAACAATAGATTTTTTAAAATTAATATATTTTAATAGAGTCGATAATAGCTATTCCTCATCCATGTGGCGTGATTATAATCTTTTTGACTATTGCGGTATTCTTCTGTATCAAAAGGCGTAATGAGATTAATTCGTAATCAACTCACTTTGTCCTCTAATAATTATTTTTTGTGAGAATTACTGGTGATAATGTATAGTTCTAGTTAGAGTTAACTATACATGATATAGAAGAGTATATAAGAATATGCGTGGACAAAAAATATGTATGGTTGTTGCTACTTGCTATACTTACTCGGAATGGGTTGGAAAACGCGATTCCATGTTTTCTTGCTAAAAATGGGATTTCGTTTTTTTTTTCTCTAGAAACGTGATTTTGTGACTTCCCGCAAAAATGTCATTTGGAGTCGAAGAAGCTCTAACTGAAAATTTTTTTCGTAAAAGGAATGTGTTTCCGAAAGAAAATATAAAAATCTATAGTTTTGTTTATTTATGACTTTTTCGACATTTGTTTTTAAGGTTAAATAAACATATATGGGTGTAATAGGGTACCCGTCTATTTATGTTCAAAATCCTTTTAATAAACATGTTTTAAAGGGTTAAGCCATTTAAACCCTTTTAATAAATGGATATACAAAAGCATTTAAAAATCAATAAAAACCTTTTTAAACCCACAAACTAATATTCATATTAACATCTCTAATCATGTCATAGGCAAAGCATACAACCTTATTTTGATGAATCTTTAAAAAAATAAACGTAGAGGAGAAAGCCGGCGTTAACTTCACTTTGAATTATTTAAAGTTTACTCTATAGATTATTGATTGATTCATGATGGAACTTCTTGACAAATGTAAGATTAAGAATGCTTGAGTAAATTTTGATGTAGAAAACAATAACTTGAAAGATACACCGAAAAGTTTGTTGTGTAAATGAGACAAAGACAACTACGTAATTTGATTTCATCCAAAGTTTTGAGATCTTTACAAATAATTTGTCTTACACAGAACAAAACTTTGACAAATCTAAGTTTAGATACATTTTAGATTACCAAAAAAAGTTTTAATTCTTTCTACAACTAAAAGTAAATGTTTTCCGATCACTTTATAAAACATTTGTGTTGATTAAAGAAAAGACATTAGATCCTGTTCTTTAATGAGTCGCTGCGTTAGCGACAGCGGTAGTAAAAATAGTTACGACGAAAACTGAAATAGTCACGACAGAGATAAAACCAGTCGCCGGAAATAGTCTCCGGTGTTATATGTGTCATTTTAAGTGGACGCTACTTTAATCAGCGTTCTTTCGTGTGTAACGCGGATCTGTTGTTTCTTTGACAAACAATAGTTATAATTTCTGTAATCGTCGTATTGTTTATTATTTATTATAACATCGCCTTTTTCTTTTGTCGCTGTCGCTAAAGCAGCAACTCTTTAAAGAACAGGCCTATAGATTGCCATGAAATAACCTTTTTCCAGTGGAGCCACACTATTTTTAATATACAATCACCTGTGTACAGGCCCTAGTATTTGAGAGGATATAAGACTTAAAAACTCAACGTGCTTCACAGCCAAGCATCCTGCAAATATGGATAAAGCACTACATACAACTACTCACAACCATTATATTGATTTACAATACTACCCTCCTTAAAATTCATTTGAATCACGGTAATTAGTAAAATATTTATGGGTAAATTCGTAATTACAACATCCTAGATCCAATACAGAGAGACTATAGGCCTGTTCTTTTGTTAATCGCTGATTCAGCGGTAGCGATCGAAATAAATAAACAAACTAATGTAACTTGTGGCCTAAGTATGTGAGGAAGAATGAAACGATGATGGTAGAAAGCAATTACTAGACGTCGCGTGTATTATTATTTGTCGCTAAAAATAATAGCGACGAGAACAGAAAACCAACACCATCACCGGCGATCAAAATTCAGCAGCAACTTTTGTGTTTTGCTGTCCATGCGTTTGTATTTTGGTTGCCGCTATCGCTACCGCCGCGATTACCAAAAGAACATGCCTATTCTTAGATCAACGAAAAAATTCTTTAATCGTTTCGTCTTCGTTTCGAGTTGATCAGAATATCAGATTGTTCAACAATAAAGATTCTGGAATTTTCTTTTCTTTGTCAAGAAGAAAAATCTGTAGTGAGATAGTGAAGAAGCAAAGACCAAGCCCTCACAACAAAATTCAAAAAAAAATTCAAGAAAAGGAAAAAAGGTCCACAAAATAGCAGATAAATAAAAAACAATCTCATAATTTTATTTCTTTTACTTGTCATTTCTTTTCTTCACCATTTCTTTGTATTTAGTGATGGAATTGATCATTTGCCATTTCAACTGTTGTTTGACTTAACTTTTTTTCCCTGATGTTTTATTTAAAATATATAGATCATATACAAAGTTCAAAGCCGGCATTTCCGGAGCCAAAAGCCGACGAAGTTTACAAGACCTCCCAAAGCTAAACATATGATGAAACATACCCCTAACACTTAAGACACCAATTAAAAGGAGGCTATAAGGAAGACAAAGAACTAATCTGATCAAAAGTGCAAAGAACTTAAATACGAGTGAAGCGAACTGAAGTAGAATTGAGAGCGATGCAAACCCGGCCAAACTTATTAGAGTTGAAACATAAGGCTCATTATATTGATCTCCGATGGACCCACGAGCACGCCGCGACCAATAACCTGCTTCAAACAGAAGAAGCCACAAGTACACGAATAAATTCCAACTCGAGCAGGCGAAGAAGTAGAAGCTTTGACTTTCGACTACTCTGTGGTCAGATGCAGAGAGTCGAGGCTCCAGTCCCTTATATTGACAACCGGAAGAGAAACCGTTGTAAGATCAATTAAGGGCCAACACACACTTCACAAACCGGAAGCTACACCCACACAAATCCTGCAAGGAACTAACCAAAGACAAGCACAAATCTAACGGCTTTAACCCCAACCCGCTGGTTGAAACAGAAGATCTGAAGGGTGGAGAATCAGATCAATCCAGATCCATAAAAAGGACCAACAATTGACCATCTCAAACCCAAAGCTCATCACACAACACCCACAGATCGCCTAAGCATCCTAAAGCCTCCGACCCACACGAAAAAATTAAGAAAGTAGAAAGATCCGAAGAGAAGAGAGGAGATGCATAGAGAAGAAACCCGACTTCCATGGAAGCACCACCGCCTCACAAAAGAACTCCAAAAGTCACCCGATCCAAAACTGAGTGGCTCGATCTTTCGCAAAAGCTGACCTCCTTCTTCCAACCTCACAGCCACTCCCTCGTTTCGACTCCACACTACAATCACCGAGAGATTCCTGCCGAAGTTGCGCAGAAGGACCGAATCTCTACAGGATCCAAGTCGAGCAACAACACTTGTTGCAGAGCCAAAAACATGTTGGGGTTTCGCAACAAGGCAAAAGAAGGAGGAAAACAAAAGAAATACAAAGCCGAAGGGAAAAAACGGCGGCGGATTTTTCTCCGACCGCCGTGAAACACCAAGAAATCCCTAGTTCTTCAACAGAGAGTAAAGTTAGAGAGAGAAAGGCTTTTTCGAAAAGTCGTTGTTTGACTTAATTTTAAAGGCTTTCCTTTTCCAATTAATAGACTGAAATTCAGTCATAAGTCAAATATCAAAAAACTTTTGTAATTAATATTTTGATTAATTAAAGATTATCTAAATTATTCTAATACAACTTGGCTTCTCCTCAAGCGAATTTAGTGGTTTGCGAGTCTGTTCTTAATGAAAATGAGATTGTAAAGCCAAATGCTTTTTGACTGATTCAATGAACAGAACATAAATATGATTACTGATAAATCTTATAGAGAAACATCTAAAAGAAGAAGAGAAAGAGCTCAATTTTTTGTTTGTTCTCAAACATTCAACTTCTCAATCTCTCTCCTTAGAGCATTAGCTCTAACCAAACTCCCAATGGTGTTTACAACCAACTTCAAATCCTCCAAAGGATTACCCGGTGCAACCCTTTTGTACATATAACTATCGGATGTCATCTTCTGAACATACTCATCACCACACATTTCCACAAACGCTTCTCCGAATCGGAATCGATCTGTAAAACACTTTCTCCAAAACATCAAGAACCTTATATGGAGGCAAGTATGTCTTATCCCATTTCTCCTAGTATTTCCTCAAGTCCCCTTCATCAATTATCTTCTTGCCTACATCAAGAATTCATAATTCAATAACAACTTGAATCTGATTTCGGCGGCTAATCTAAAAAGTTTTTTTTAACGAGTTTGTAACATGCCTAATTAATGAGTTCTTATGCTTCAAACATTAGAAGTTAAAGCACTAAAATTGCAACCCACATACATTAACTTGAAGAAGATATGAGTTTTAAAGAGTACAATTTTGTATACTTTCGCATATGAGATCAAAGGAAAGACTTAAGAAGATCATATACTTACTTTCTTGAGTTGATGTAGATGAGAGGGTGCTGAAAAGGAGTCTAATTTATCTTGTAAAAGCACAACACCAAAAAACTACCATCTGAATCTCTTTCATTATTCCCCGCCATTGATTACCTTTGTGTCCTGGATCCACGTTTTTCGTTTCCATTTTGGTTTGCTCGGTTCCCATTATCAGCTTCATTCTCTTGTCTCTCTACACATAAAAATTGCTCCTGGATAATTTGTTTTTTTGATGTCTTCCGGTTAATAACCGGGAGAGATATATTATAAGTAATACCAGGAATTTCATCTTGGTTTAGTGGCATTGCACCTGACGGATCATTATCGGCTCTTGTAGCAGATCTATGAGGGCGTGGTGGAGGTATTGCTTCTCTATGTATACCTTGTGAGAGCCATTTCATAAAAGGTGTAAGAGCTCCAGTTTCGTAGCTGTCAAGTTTCCAACACCAAAAAGAGATTAGCTACAACAATTCAAACTCTATCAATATACTTGTGAAGAAACAAATTAGTATTAGGATTAACGGGGGTTTAAAGCACCACCAATTTATCACGAATCATTTACTTGATAGGTAGTGCATGGTGGAAAACATAAGATATCCAACAAAGTGTTGGACATAAACAAATGATCAAAACATAGAAGTAAATTATGGTTAGAAATCACAAGAGAAGATAACCTTTATCTTGATCCATCTTGGTTGAGCAAAAAGATGATGGCATGAAGCTTGAATATGAGGAATAAGTCCAACTTCCTCGCTATCAATGTCCCTTCAGTTAAAAAGAAGATCGCGTGATAATTTCGTAGATCAAAAGAGTCGAGTAATATAAAATCATGAATTTCGATCCGTTAAAAATATGCAACAAGAAGATCAGAGGTGAGATAGAGACGATTCCATAACTTCCCGAATTAAGATTTTGACAGGAGACAATTCGAAGGTGTAAAGCGCTAAAAAGAAAACAAAACCAAAGCTCTACATTACCAAAATGAAAAATTGATTTGGCTTAATATCGCACATAGTAAACTGGATAAGAGCAGGAGAGTAAATTGAAAGTCAAAAGTGAATCGGCTAACCTAGCCTTTGCAGATCAGCGGCAAAGTGCAATTCGAGGTAGAGCCTTGAAATGCCGAGTTTCGATTTCTACTTTGAAGGTTTCGGTGGTGAATGGATGGATTTATATGCTGTGAGAGGAGAAGGAGTTGTTGAGTATGCCTTGATTAATGGTGGTTTTAATGGTGAATTATGGTAGAAACGGAAGGAGGAGATACGACCATCGGAGGGGAGACGAAGTGACTTCAGTGGTGTGCGGCTTAGGTTGGCATCTTTTGGGCCAGACCCTTGACATATTAGTTATCATAAAGAAAATTAAAACTGACCAACCTCGACAATTATCGTGCTTGGAAATGAGTAGAGCTGACGTGTCAGCTTAACCAAGCTTCTTAAAAAGCTGAGTTGGACACTCTCAGAAGCCAAAAATAAGGCCTTTTAGTTAGTATAATTTTATTGTATATATGCTCATACAAATATTCTTTCTAGATCTGCCCCTGATATTTGAGGTGTCCACTAATTAAATATAGTACTAAGTTACTTATTTGTTTAGATATTCTTGTATAGCTTAAACTTTTCTTGATTTCTTTTAACTACATTCTCCATATATACTCATGTAAACTGCTCGATGAATGATAAGAGAGAATTCAAAGACTTTCATGGTATCAGAGTCTTGCTCTTGATCCTAATTTTCCTTTTTCTATTCATCGTTCTTTTCTTTTTCAATAACTGGCGGCTATTCCAGCATCACTTGAGAGAACATATGATGTCACAAACATCAAATCACATATACCCTTGATCTTAATGATCATAGTTATGATGTCTGGAGAGAATTATTCTCCATTCATTACCTTAAATTTGATTTGCTGGACCAAACTCTGACATTTACTCTTAATGGCACCAACGACACTCAATGGGTCAAACAAGATAGCTTAGTAAAGCTTTAGTACAACATGAACTTTGTTGAGCCACTATTTTGCAACTTGTTTGAAAAAGGCGGGCACGACAATAGATGTTCGGGTTCGTACAGAGAATCAATTTCGCCACAATAAAAGGGACGTGCAACCAAGCATGACAATGCTTTACGCATACTTGAGATTGGTGGTCTCTTTGTTCAAGAGTACTGCCAAAAGATGAAAGCCATTGCAGATCTCCTTGGAAACATCGACACTCCTTGAACGTAATATGGTGATATATCTTCTCAATGGTCTCAATGGTAATTTGGTAATCTCTCTTCGAACATCGACACTCCTTCGAACATAATCAATGTGATTAAACACAAAGAACCCTTCATGAGTTTTAACAACATTCAAATTCAACTGACACATGATTTTTTTAACCTTTCAATACTATGATGTTGACTGATCCATGTGATGATGGTTGGTAAAAGGGTACTGGTGAAAAGTCGTACCTTGCCTCTTCACCAGGTACACTCACCTCCATAAATAAACTTGACACCAATTCGTCAGTCATAGTTGGTAACAACTCTTTTCCTTTTATAATCTATTCTAAGTCTTCTATATTTTCTTTTAATTTTAGACTGCTTTCATTTAATAACGTGCTTATTTTCCCCAAAATTGTCAAAAACTTGGTTTCTGTTCGATGGTTTACAAAAGATAATATGTGTCCCCTCGAATTTGAATCGTTTGGATTTTATGTGAAGGACCTTCGAACATGAAACATTCTTCTCTACAATGGCAGCTCCGATGATCTATATTCAGTCCCTCCTCTGCTCAATAATGTTGTTGCTTCCCCTAGTGATTTTCTCGCTCTTCCAAGCATCATATACATACAAACAATAAAAAAAAAATCTTCATTTGTAGATCTCCTCATATATGATTTAGCGTAATAAAGACAAGTTGTCTTCAAATATAGGCTATGTTTGAAAATTCCCTTTTCTCCTTCCTTATCTATTGTTTTGACACCTTTTAAGCAAAATTCATCCGGATGTTTGGACTTCTCTATTGCTAGCACAAGTGGTATTCGTTATTCTTTATTTCTTGATTATTAATCATATTTTCTTTCTGTATATCCTCTTAGACATAAGAGCGACATTTATAATCGATTTGTCAAATTTGCTTTTTATGTCAAAACTCAATTCCACACCCAAATTCAACAAGTCCACTTTGATAATGGTGGCGAATATAGAACCCAATTTTCCAACAATATTTAGCTAGTAATGGTGTTCTCGTTTTACATTCTTGCCCATACACCTCTCAACAAAATGGAAAATTGGAGTGAATGTTTTGTATGGTAAACAACTCGATTGGTACATTTCTAGGTTCATCTTTTTAATATTCTTCCTTCAGCAATTATAGAAAATCGGATCTCATACTCCATGTTGTTTCAAAAGAGCCCAAATACAATTAGGTTGCTTATGTTTTCCTAACCTAAACAACTCTCTTACACACAAGCTTTCTCTGCCCCGTGTCTTTTCTTGGATTATCCCCATCACCACACATATTATCGATGTACTGATCTTACGTCTAACAAAATTATTGTCTTGTTATGTCATCTTTGATGATGAGACTTGTTTCCCTGCATCTTGTGACTTTTCTGCCTCACAGAAAATATAGTTTCTTGGAATCTCTCTCTGAGTCTTTTTCGATTTTCTATGAAATATTTCAAGCTCCATCCTCTCCAATTCTTCCCACTCCACTGTTGCCTCCTATACAACCACCTCCACCACATATTCTTGTTTCAGCTCTGCCTCGTCCAACAATTCCACAGTCCCTATACCAGAAATAGAGACGTTACTCGTAAGAAAAACATTTCTTGTTCCTTAACATAATTTATAAATCTCCTATTCTCAACTGCCATCTAAAAGCTCTTCATGATCCAAACTGGTCACCAACAATGACATATGGATATAATGCCATGATTTTCACTCGGACGTGGGATCTTGTACCCAAACTGAAAGGCACTAACATTGTTTGTTTCACGTGGCATTTTAAGAATAAATTTGATGTATATAACAATCTCATTCGTCATAAGTTTAGGATGGTTGCAAATGAAAATTTTCGGAAACGTTTAGCCCCATCATAAAGAACACTTTCCCCAACAATAATTTAACAAAGGTTATTTATATGTACCAGCTTCTAGAAATGAAAAACAAGTAGCTATAAACTATCTTTTCAAGATAAAAAGGTCACTTACGTTATAAAACATGCACCACATGTCTTAAATGCCCAATTTACGAAGTTTCTCTCTAAAATTGACTTCACTCTGACTAAGGGTGACACATCGCTCTTTGTTAATAGTAATGGCACTAACATGACTTATCTCTTATTGTATGTTGATGATATCATTCTCGCACCATCACAGCGAAAGCGGCTCCACAATTATCTCCACACTCGAAACATAATCCTCAATGATAGATTTATGTTGTGCCTCACACATTCTTGGAATCAAGCTAGACTCCAACAAACAGGGAAATTCTGATAATGCAGCCAAATTACGTGCAAGGCATCATCAGACGAGCCAAAATATCAGAATGTAAGCCAATCTCCACGCGTGCTAATAAGAATCTAAGCTTTTGTCAACATACGATGAAGAACTCAAGAATCCGACAAAGTATAGAAGTCTGACAGGAGTCGTTCTGTACTTGATTTTCACACAGCCGTATATAGCCTGCGATCTAACAAATTTATTTTCATATGCATGACCCGTGGTAGATTCATACTGTAGCTCTAAAACAAACTATTCGGTACATCAAAAGTACAATATACCACAATTTACAATTATAGAGAGCAACGAATAATGATTTGGTGGCGTACACAGACACATACTGGGTTGGTTATCTGAATACTTGCCGATCAACCTCTGGGTACTGTTTGTATATGGGAGTCAATATGATTTCATGGTCCTCGAAGTGCCAAAAGACCATTTCCTAATCAGTGTTGAAGCTGAATATAAAGGAGTGGCCAATGTTGTTGTCATGACATGTTGAATACATAACCTGCTATTGGAAAGGAAATGTGTTGTGCGTACATCTACTCTTGTTTATTGTGATAACATTAGCCTTGTTTATCTTTCCAGCAACTGAGCGCAACATCAATGGACGAAAAATGTTGAAATTGATATTGACTTTGTTTGGGAAAAGGCTGCGATGGGTCAGGTTAAGGTTTATGCATGTTTCGTCAGCTTTACAATTCACGAACATATTCACTAAGGGTTGTCGAGTTCATTACATTGAGATTTTTGAACCAGTTTGAATGTCGTTGACGACTAATCTAAGCATTTTAGAGTGTCCACATGGACTATTTATTTTCTCACCAGAGCAAGCCAAGCCAGCACGCTCCTAATCCAACTTCGGCACGCACGCATGCTAGCACTGTAACATACAACTAATAGGCCTAATTAAAACTAATCTCAAACTAAATCCACTAAAAAATCCCCAAACCCCACACTACGTCTTCTTCCCATCATCTGCATCACAAACCTAATTAGTTACTCACAACTTCCTCCTCATATTTCCTCACTACTGTTACAAAGTAAATCCACAATAATCCTCATTAAAACCAGCGAGACCATATAGCTTCCTCTTCCACACTTATTACCCTTAAGCATCCAGATGTATAGCCTTCTCATCTCCTCGAAGCTCCATAACCATCTTATAAAATCACCACCCTCATGTTCTCTTCTGAGCGGCAACGTCTTGGTCCGACTTCTCCCTTTAACTGTAAGTTCTTATTTTCCTTTCTCACACATCAAGTTATCGATTCTTATTTTTTGCTTCATCTCTCTACAATTTTTTCCCATTCATCCAAATTTAAACTCGCAACATGTTGCTTTTTACCAAAAAACTGATTTACTTGGCATTTGATTCCAAACTTAATGTCCATTTGTTATGACAGAGTCATGATATTCATCAGTTCTCATGGATCATATTTTTCTTCTTACAGGACAAAAATGCGTGCATTTTTACTGCTTAATGTGAAGGAAGGAACATGTGAATTATTCCTTGGCCTCTTTATTCATGAGTTATTAACTTATAATTTTTCTCTGTGGGGCTCAAATTGAAGTAAAATCCACCATATTAATGAGTTCATAGATTACTGAATCAGAAAATGATTTCTTTTTTTCCTAAGTCAGGGCTAATGCTATTAAGAAGGCGAGAGGATAGTTATTTCCAGAGGAGGTAACCTCTGAAAATCAGCTTATTCTTTTGTTTCTCTAACGCTTACTTTAAAGAAGTGGTTGTTGGTTACTACCTTGCTGATCATGACATTTCTGCATATGATTCTGCAGAAAATCTTTAAGTGGCTGGCAAAATTGTTACTGCTGTAAATTATTTCCATTCAAATTGTGTACTTCTCATGGATCTGACGGTATATATGTTTCCTTGTGCTACAAATACTTTTGTTGGTGTGTAATTCCTTTTTTTGGTTTGTGTTGTTTCATAAAAAATGACGTTTCTTTTTTTGTTTGCAGTGTTCTCGTGCACCATCGGTGTCTTCAACCACACCGTCGGTGTAATGACCCTCGTGACCGGATATAATTTTGCCGAGATGGTCGGATAGTGTGAAGCGGAAAGCCGAGTGTTAGTAAACTACTTGAAAGAAGTCAAAAATTTTAAGTTGGAATAGGGAAAAAGTAATGGCACGAAAGGATTCCTTAGGAAATTTAGCGGATTGGAAATGTCGATGGTTCGGCACAAAATGCCTTAGATGATCGGGAAATTAGTTGGAAGACTTATTTTTAAGCCAATGAAAGTAAATTGACCTTGGGAATAAGTGGTAAGAATATTTCCCGGAGAAAATTGAGCTTTCCTTAGAGAAATATTTTTTTCCGACTATTCGGTATGTAATCGGTACGTTCGGATCCTAGAAACGATTGTTCTCGGCATATTTTAGAGTAAGAAGCAGCAGCCTGTTCGGAACCAGGTGATGTAGCTGCCTGTTTCCTTAAGCCTCTCACCAGCCTGGGTGCTTGCTTGCCTGGCCGAGCGTGCCAAGAAGGTCACAACGTGTCATCGAGGACATCTTGGTGTACACATGGTTGACTCACCCACAAGCACCTGGGCTCTTATATATACCAGTTTTCCACCATTCCAAACGTGTTGTTGGAGGATTTTCTCGTGGAGAAGTGAGTTGTTGCCGAGAAATTTTGTGGCCGACGATCGGGAAATTTCTCAGGTAAGCCGATTGATCCGAAACTGTGAGTATTCGTCTGCTTTCATTTTCGATCATGTATCCGACCAATACTTTTTGTCCATAATACCTCAGGTTCTCATAAAGTCAGTTTGGAACCCTGTGCATAAACTGATCAGAGAATCTTTGAGATCGGTGGAAGCTTTAAGAAGACTATGTGGGTACTCGATAAGGATTTTACATAGTCCGGTTGATTGGTATCCTTAGCCGTTTGCTGAATATGTTTAGCTTTTGAGTTTGTTTTGTTCAGGTCTGTTCCATGAGGAAACCTTAACGATTCAGTTCGTGTGTTTTCGATAGCAACTATCCTCTCGGTAAGATGTTGTGTGGAAACCGAAATCCTCGATCAGTTCATTTCCAGGAATTGTTCCGTATCTGACTGTTCTGAACCGTGCGCGTGTACATGTTTCTAAGTCTGATCACGCTCGGTTCATGTCTTTTCCGTAGCCAAACTCTCTCGAAATTCCCAAGATGAGTCGTAGTAGCTGTTTGGTTTTCCGAATGCGTTCGGCTGCACCGCAAAATTTTTGGTCGTTAGTTTTAGTCCTTGATCGTTAACTGTCCCGAGCATGTTAAATCTAAGTGATGTAAATCACTTATTAAACCTATTGAATATTTATTCGTGATTTAAGTTGAACCTTATAAAATACTTAAGTAAATGAAACGTTCACGCAAGGAATAATCTAAGTAAACATTATACCAAACCCTTAGGCTCGATGTCCATGTTCCTGACGTCCGTGACTTGGTGCTGCATGGTGGCGCGTGGTCAGATCAAGGTCATGAAGACATGGAGAGACTGGTTCGCTACCATGGTCGTGTACAGATGAGAGAATTTCTAGTTCTCTATAGAGATTAAACCCGGACTTAACCGCAAGAGCAAGGTGGTCTCACCTTGGAGGCTCGCAACCCAAAGTTTTTCAGGCTTGGTAGACTCTAGATCCGGACCAGATCTCGCGGTTACCTCATCATCATCTATCTCTGGTGGCGCTGTTGACCTTCGATGGAGCTCAAATCTAAAAGATACTCCAGTTTTCTCAGTCACTGAGTTTCAGATCGAAATTTTCGCAAGCGTCACTACTCACTTCATTGTGGAGAGCCATATATCATCGATGTCCTCCTTTGATAGAGAGCAACCTCCTTACCTATCAGCCAGACTTGGAAATCCCTTAGCTGGAGCCCCAAGATCTCACAAGCTGTGCAACGACGTCACTGAGTATCTCACCAGAGGCCACATCCGATGATCTGTTAGATCTGGCAAAGATCGTGAGATTTTATATGGAACAAGGCTATGTCTCCTTCGGGAAATCAAGGCTGCGATGAGATCTATTGGAGGTCTCTCCACCGTGCTGGACTCTTTCTCTTTTCACTGGAGATCTAATCTGACGTGTTTCGTCTCTCATTCTCCAACGGTTGTTCATACGGGTGGATTGCCTGCTTCGATTTACTCTGCCAATCATCCTCTAACGTCATCTCGGGTGGCTGTTGCTGAACATCATTTTTGCCGACGTCAACATGCAAAACCTAGATCGATAATGGGTGCTCAATCAAAGAAGATGTTGGGCTCCGAAAATATGTTAGGCTCAATCTTTACTTTCCCATCAGTTGGGCCTTTTATGTTAGACTTTTATTTCTCTTTAAAGGAGAAGTTGGGTTTATACCCACATTATTTATTATCTTACTCATGTCTAGTTTTTAGACTTTATGATTTGGACATCAGTTTATTTTGTTTAGAGAATATCAATTCCTAAAAACAAAGAGAATTCTTATGGTCTTTCTCACCACTTTCACAACTCTGGTTTGGTCACACTGTCCGGTTCGACGTCTTGTATCTACTAGCAGTTGGTGATCTTATGAAGGAGACCACAAGATCTACAACTTGTTCGGGAACTGAAGAAGCAACGGAGTTTGTTTCAACGAGTACCGAAGATTTGAGCCAACTTTCAAAAGTCAGAGAAATGTTGTTGATGCTCCAGCCCATCGTCATACTCGAAGTTGCTACTTTCGCCATCGTAATCTATTCAAGAGTAAATTACTAATGGTTCCAAAGGTCATAGTTGTCATTTTCTTGTCGGCCATAGATGTCACTTTCTCGTCGGTACTTTCCACGGTGTGATTATACACAGAGCCGACAATTACCTGTCCAAAGGCAATATAAGCCATTTGCGCACCGGCCATAAATGCCATTTACTTGTCGGTACTTTTCACGGTATATTTATATGCCGAGCTGACAAGTACTTCCCCAAAGGTCATATATGTCATTCTCTAGATGTGATTTGTAACGGGATAATAACACCCAGGTTGGAGAGTACCTCTACTAGTTATGAAGAGCTCTTTTTCTTCAAACCTGGGGCACCATGTATTTCTTCCATAATGAAATGTATTTTAAAGACAAGACCTTAAAACTTATTGATATCTCTTACCTCGACCAATTTATTCGTGAATAAAAGTGTTGAGCTATTTTTCTTTCTACATGTTCAAATCTCTGGAGCTCTCAAAATAAAAAATAGAAGGATGTTCTCTCTCAAAACCTCTTATCTTTCTGAGACTTTTTCTCCCATCCTTGTTATCATTTCGTGTTGGACTTTCTCCTGGAATCTTCTGGAGCCTGGCAAGGATATTGCTGCTCAAGTGTTTTGAGTCGTGAGAGTCCTCTCTCTCCCTGTTTCTGACCGCCCTTTTCAGGGACTTTGTGCTTCAGCAATTTCGGCGCAAGCATGAAGTTTAAAAATCACAGAGACATGCATGTTTCAGTCGTGGTATTGGTGTTCTTATTGGTTGGCAATGAGCTTCCGTATATTTTCCTGCATTATTGATTGAGTATTTGATAATTTATCTTTATCTTTCTTGACGGGTGTAACTTTTATCTCATGTGCTTATTGTATTACTTGTAACTCAATAACACGATTTGTAACATTTACCCTTGTAAGACCAGCATGTCTCTTTAGAGTCTTTCTAGCAGAGATTCTTGTACCGCTTTCTCAATGAAAAGGGTTTCAGCGAAAAAATGGTGGAAAGAAGGGCCAATATAATATTCGGATAATATAAAATATAAGATAAGGAGTGTTGTGGGTTTTTGAAAATGACAACTGCAACACCTGCTGATTATTTTGCCTCGAATACTTTTCATTTGAAAGCTAGATTCTTCTTTGCATATTTTATGTTCTTTCTGAAAACAAACTTCACAGATGTTGTTGTTAATGTAGTTTGATGTGATTCTGAAGCTCTTATCAAGTAATGATGAGGGCATTAAAGAGGAGGAAGCAGAGGTGTTAAGACGACATGCAGAAAAAGCTGGATCCATTACATGCAAAAGATGATAGTGAAGAAGATAGTGACAGAGAATTAACCATGGAGATGGTTCATGGGTTACTAAAAAGCATTATGTCGTTAGATTCTATCCAATTGCTTAGACAATTGACGCATTATTTTGTTAACTTTGGCATGAAATTTTCGTAAAATATGATACGAATAAAGTTCAAGTTTCAAAACCCAAACAATATCCCGAAGTCCCAAGGTTAAGACTCGAAATTGTAGTATATGAGTATCGAATCCACGGAGAGCAAGCTACTACACATTTAATCCTAAGATAGCTACAATTAAGCTAAATCGATACATTTAGATGGTTATGATTCAAAAGGTTTCAAACAAAACAAGCAAATGAAATAGAAAGGAAACAAGAGATGGAACAAATTGAAAATCAAGGATTAAAGATGCAATTCATGGGTCAAGTAATATGATTAGATAGTCTATATGCAATCAAGAGGCAAGGGTTTAGCAATAAACAACCATTCAAGGAAAAGG
>OVAN01010509.1:0-15685 GCA_900406275.1 Anastatica hierochuntica | reverse complement strand
GTTCGTAGGTCTGGCGTCAATCGGCATTTTAGACATTCCTTCGAAGCGACGATGTTCTCTAACACCTTTAGTGGTTTTGCATTGCTTCGGAGGACGTATCGTGTGGTTTTGCGCTAGCCTTGGTACTCGGATGTTTTTAGTTTCTTTCGGACGAACAGACTCTTTGTGGAGATTGGCCAAGATCGACTACCTCCGAAGCTCTGAAACCGGTTCGGGAAGAGACAGTCTGAACGATGGGAATCCTAGAGCTTTCAGATATCCTTACGATTCCCATGTCCGAAGGAGAGAACATTGTTTCCGAGACCCTTTTCAGGCAACGATTTCGTCGGGACAGTTTTTGACCCCAACATTATCTACGAATCCTGTTTACTTATACTTTGCAATCTCTTTACATTTAATTCATCGTCTGTTTTCATCGCGTTCTGATCTCTCGTTGTTTGGCCTAGCAGAAATCTGGGACCTTAGGAAAAGTTGAGGTTTCTTGACTTTCCTTCGATATCGTAAATTGACAGTGCGAATTTCAGTTCCCACAACATTGGATATACTAAATAGGCCCTTAGTAGCTCTTTTAGCTCATCCTTTTGAGCCATGATCTTCTTTATATCTTTTTTGAACATTGGATGGTTCTTAGCTGTTTCAAACATAGGATGTTTGTCCTTAAAATCTGTAACGAACGCATCACTACAAGAAAACGTGGCATTGATAGCACAACATCAAAGTTATGAAATGTGATAGATAGTGTTTTCACAAATGCTATCTTCGCCCCCAATTATAAAAGACCCCCCCCCCCACCTAAGATAACATTTTTCTTAACGCTATGTTATTTGTACACTATAATAACGCTTTTCCAGATTGCTATTGTTTGTTTAACCTATTATAGCGTTTGAGCGGATCGTACATATGGTTTATAATAGATTCAATGTAGTGCTCTAAATTGTATAGGTAGCTCACATGTACATGCTATAGTACTATGTGATATAACTCATTATTTTAGCTACGATTCAAGGCTTTATAGCAGACTTTTATACAAGATAATGATTATAGCACTAATTTAGTGTGTACAAACTGCTATGAATATTATATTAGTGAACACTTTTGCCAATGCCGAAATTGCTCGAAACACCTGATTTCCAAAACATATTTCACAAGTTATACAAAGTCTCAAATACATAGTTGACTCTGAAAGTACATTAATCTACTTCAAAAGTACATAAAACTCGTTGACTCCGCATTCTCCTCCTTTCTGAGCTTGAATGACTCTTTGACCTGACCACAAAGATACACAACCGAGTTAGATGTACTTCGATCCTAAAGAATCAGTTGTTTCTAAGTGAAGTTAGTGAACATCATTGTCTGACAAATAAGACTAGAAAAAGAAAAGATGACGAAAATGAGAACAGAACAAATGTTTTATTAAACTCATTTTGATACCCATAGGAAACATCGACACATTTCAAGAGAATCATGAAGCTATAACCAATTATACCACTTGCAAAGAAAACCTTTATACTAAGCACAAACAAAATCACTTAACCGTCATCCGAAGAATACCCAAACTGCATGTAATTCACTAAAATGTCCAACTATGTTTTGTATTGCAATGGTATCTAAAATATCATTACCTTAGTTGTAGGGCTGTCAAAGAATTTGGTAACATATGGTGGTTATTTGGGTCAGCATCAAAGACGGTGACTAGTGGAATGCTTAATTCTTTGACAAATTTCTCTAGAGCTTCCTCATTGAAATCTTGAATTCAAGATTCGTATATCGAGTGAACAATTAGCAATAGTATTGGATATAACATAACTCCTCAACTGACAAGGCTCCCCTTATAGTACTTTTGAATCGACAAAGTATACGTATTCTTATAGAAGAAAGAGAGAAAAGAAAGTACATGTATTCTTATTGATAGTATGGTTTCCCCCGACCACACGACGATGGAAAATGCCGCAAATATCACATACAAACATACTCTCGTCATTGTCATACGTACACTTTTGCTCAGAGTGTATCAATGAAGAAAGATAAATGAGATTTATGATATGTATCAGGGGAATATCCCAGTAACTCCGAGGATACTGCAACAAGCTTAGCGTAACTCTCATACATTCAACAGAAAAATATCATTCTAACGCAAGGAAGCATTCCATTTCACCTTTATGGTATGATATTTAGTATAGGAATAGGTAGACAACAAGAATGAAAGAAAGACGTGAGTGTGAATGCAATGGAGTTTTGCACAAATAACAGCTCACCTGACAACTCTAACAGGATTACCCATTTTGCAGCTAAGTCATAAAGCTTCATTCGCCTTTTCAAACTTCTGGTCAAAAGACTAATCCTTGTTAGTCCTTTTGTTGTCACTGAGATCTCTTCCTCCACTGTGTAACACACATATTCAAGACAAAAAGTAGAGGAAATCAGTTAGTAAAGGTTGGAGAATAGCCACTTCTATATGCATGAGAGAATTAAAAGATACAATACTAAAATACTGTTAATGAAACAAGTCCTATCCCAGACAGCTACCGACTAATGTATAGCAACAAGCCTTAGTGAAATGAACCACGAGCTAGGTGTATCAAAAAACAAACCTTCCAGTGTATAGAAACCATTCTTCATGATCCTCATCATCCTCGTAACCTCCAGAGAGCGCCACAGATTGGCCTCCATAATTTGAATGTGCCAACATGGTGTCTAAAAGGAACACATACAAGATATCACATCAATGTTTATTCAATAATAAAGAAGAATCACTACAAAATAGGTTCGAGATTACGCGTATTCACTAAAGAAGAAAGACCTCAAAAAGAATCCAAAGCATAAACACTAGAGAGAGAGAGGAACGAACCGTGACGGAACAAAGGTCTGGTGATAAATCAGCTCCTGCTTTCTTCATCTTGAAGATCTTGAATTGGAGGATCCTCATATCAACTCTGGCGTATCGGTGTCTTCCGAGGAGGAGAAGCGGCTCGAAGATCTTGAATTGGAGGATCTCAGGTTGGTGAAGCTCGATCGACGAACCATTGAGCTTGACTAAACATGATCCGCGTTTACAGTGAGTGACGGCGACAGCCGTCTTATTCCTCCCGAACTATTGGAAAGATTCAATCGCCACTTCCAAATTTCTCCACCAGCTTCGACATCTTCTCCGACAAATAACGAAAGAGAGAAGAAAGAGAGATAGGACAAACTTAAAAAAGATTTAGGGTTTTCATCTTTGTTTATAGCTTTGTAGTGTTTAATATTTTTGGCAAAATATGAGCTGGAATAATATTTGCCCCAATTTTCTTTGAGTAACAAACTAGTTACAAAATTTTTACCAAATTTTGTTTGTCAAATTTTAGTGCAATTATATAGTTATTAAATAGTAGTAGATTTTGCTAAAACTTGAACTGTCGTAAACAACATATCTAATTTGAGATTAAATTTTATAAGATTAAACTTTTAGTGTGTTTAAAATTTGATGTTAAGTTTGAAAAATATTAGATTTTGTGTTTAAAGTTTAAGGTTTGGGGTATATAGTTTAGATTTAGAGTTTAGGGTTTTGGGTATAACATTTTATAAGGTTTAGGTTTAGAGTTTAGGGTTTAGGGTATAACATTTTGTATAATTTAGTTTAGGTTTGGGGTTTAGGATATATAGTTTACATTTAAAGTTTAAGGTTCAGAATATAACATTTTTATATAATTTATGTTTAGAGTTTAGGGTTTTGGATATAACATGTTATATAGTTTAGGGTTTGGGATATAACATGTTATATAGTTTAGGGTTTGGGATATAACATTTATATAGTTTAGAGCTTAAGGTATAACATGTTATATAGTTTAGGGTTTCTTGTGCAACATTTTATATAGTTTAGATTTAAATTTTAGGGTTTGGGGTTTAGGGTATTAGGTTTAGGGTATAGGGTTTAGGGTGTAAGGTATAATACTTTATATCCTATCTTATCATTTTAGAAATGCTATAATAGAAGAAAAAAATTTTGCCAAATGAAAATCGGTAAGTGTTTGGCGCCAATGGCTCCTAAACTGAAATTTTTATTTCCGCTTAACGAAATATATGCCTAGCCTATTTAAAATGCTATAATAGAAGAAAAAGTTTCGCGTAAACAAAAATTGGCAAAGTGTTTCACGCACATAACGCAAATCAGGCTCCAAAACAGAAATTTTTGTTCCCGCTCAATGAAATTTTGGCATAGCATTTATAAAATGTTATAATATACCTGCACAACATCTATAATAGTAGTTCGTGAAATCGTGCTATCTTCATATGCTATCAATTCTCATATTTCTTGTAGTGCATGCATCTCACGAATTTTGTCAAAACGTTTCTCGATGGATTCTTCGGGAAGGAGTTGAGGTGGCACATATATAGGTGTGTTCACAATGGAATCCTCTTGTGAACTCTCATACTTTGAGGTCGTGTGATGACTCTCCTCCTTAGGTGTAGGTGCTTCTTCTTCGGGTTGGACCTCGTTGTTGGGTAGAGAGCTTTCAACAATGACCTCTTATTTTTCTACACCCAGAGCTTCCTCATAATGGAGGAAAGATTGTGTCTCTTCCTCCTTAGGCATCTCATTCAAGCCTTGTTTGACATGGTCTTCACATTGATCATCATCATATTCATCAAAGGTTGGTTCCCCCATATCAAAGTATCGATCATCGATGACGAATCTGGTTGTATCTTCTTCATCATACATCACAAATAAATCTTCTTTAATCTTACATCCAAGAAGTTCCTCAAACTATATTATGGAGTTCTCGGCTTCAAGGGAGAAGATATCCTTTGGTTGATGTCTGAACGCCATATTGATTGACTTTATTCCTTTATGAATGTTTTACCTTGAAAGGAATAACAAACAAGTAGTAAGATAGTTAGTAATAAATAAAAATAATGCTTAGTCTTGAGAATAATTGAAATCTTAAATGAAAACAAAATCAAGCATTTGTGCTCCCCGGCAACGGCGCCAAAAACTTGATGCGCGGTTGTTTAAAGGAAACAAGAGGCAACGAAGCTTTAAAATTTATAAGCCTGTTTCCGAACAATCACACAATCCGCAAGTGCACGGATATGCTATTGTAGTACTTGTGGGTCTCACCAAAAGGAGCGAACCTTAGCTACATAAGTTCAAACTTTAAGAATACACAAGGGTTCTTAAGCTAGGCGAATATGAAAATGGGGTTTTGTTTTTTGTGACTAAAGGAAATCAAATCAAGGAAACATAAGTAGACAAGGAAAGTAAAGCATAAAGTAGAAACTTAAATAAATAAGCAAGTAAAAGTGATAAGATAAAGATGGATCTTGGGACAATGGTTATAGGTTTGTGTTCAATCTAGAGGTGTGATTGACTTTGGTAAGGCTTTATTGGAGGATCAAAGCTACTCCTAGACTAAGGGTCCCTATATAATTGATCAACCCACTCTCGTGACGGAGATCTATTCACCTATACACACTAAAAGGCTCAACTCTCGTTTGTTGCCCATCTAAGCATGCATGTGATAGTATAACTTAAGCAATTTTAGCCATCTAGAACCTAGGTAACATCCACTCCCACGGGACCAAGTGAAAGACATAGATCTAGTTCTCTCAAGCATTTGATCGAATATTTTCTAGGNTCTCAAGCATTTGACCGAATATTTTCTAGGCGTCTTTGAGCAAGCAATAAACTTTGAAGAAATAAACTAGATCTAGTAGAAATCTATGCCAAGATCTAGCCTAATCATCAATCAGAACCCTAGATCTAATCCTAGCCTAATCAATGATCCGATTTAGTAGCTAGGTAATGGTGTAACAAGAGAAATCAACAAGAACTCAACCTCATGGCTATCGAATCAAAGCTTGAACTAATACCACTCTCATGGCTAATAATCATATTTTCAAGCTAACATATTTCACTCAACTCTCGTTTGTTGTAATCATTTAGCAAGCAATCATTAAGAACCATTCCACTTTGTCACCAAACTCCCTAACTATCAACTCTCGTTCGCTAAGCTAAGTTTGGCATACTTAAGGCTCTCGTAGATATTTCATCGAACACCTCTCGGGCGTGAAATGTAAACATGTCAAGATTTAGTTTTTATCCTAGATCTAGCATTAAGAAAATCCTAAACCATAGAGATCTAAGTCCTACCTATCACTAAACACCATTACCTAACCACAAATCATCTCAGATCTACCATCCCCTAAATACAAGAAAAGACTACTCACACATCATATGAGAGAAGAAAGAAAAGATGAGAAACATAATCATCATTTAATAGATAAAGGATTTGAGATACAAGAGAGACTCTAGATCTAAAAGTTCAAGAGAATCAATTTAGAACATAAACAAAAGTGTTAAAAAGAGATGGATTTAAGCTAAGGGAAAGTTCTCTGTGTTCTTTGAGCACAAGAGGTCTATTTATATTAAAGAGAGAAGAGAGGAAGCCCTAAAAAGGGCATTTTCGGGAAAAGGTAGTCAATCATCGACATCCAAGGTCGATGGGAGCAAGCATGAGGTCGATGGGAGCCTCCCTTTAGAATAAAGGGTGTTATTTGCTAGAAATGTAGGCTCCCATATACCTTACGTAGCCAGCCATCGACCTTGAGGTCGATGGGACCTCCCCTTTTACAGTTTTGGTGGCTTCTTGCTCCTCTTTGATGCCTTGTTGATCCCCAATTCTTCCATAGCTCTTAGCTCCTCTTTTCCTTGACTTCTTAGCTCCAAATCCACCTTGAATCCATCCCTAGAGCCTCCATAGATCTATCAAAAGTTGCACCTACAAAATGCAAAGAAAATGCATGCAAATGCAAGAATGTTCCTAAACTAGACTCTAGACTCAAACTAATGCGTTCTAAGACTTATATATCATATATACAACCTAAAAGTTGATGAAACTAAGGTAAAATGAATTTAAATATGCACGAAAATATGTACACATCAACACCTCCAGACTTGTCCTTTGCTTGTCCTCAAGCAAACAATAAAGATAAAATCCGGAAGCGAGGTTTGAAAATGGGAATCCCAGCCAAGGGACCCGGGGAGAGTGATATAGTGGTCTTAACGCACAGTAAGGTCTTCTGAAACCATATGAATCCTTTATTTCAAATTTAATATTCTTTGGCTTAATCTTTGTTTCCTTTACCTGAGGACAAGCAAAGATTCAAGTTTGGAGATTTGATGTGTTGTGATTTTGCAGGTTTATATTCGTGTTTTTTAGTTGAGAAAGGTTATGTTTTCAAAGTATTTTGTGTCCTTTATGGGTTTTTGTTCTTCTTTTTGTTTTCCACAAATTCTAGTTTCAAAATGGATAGAAGAACACAATATGGCGGATTTATAAGCTTCAAGATCATTCTAGAAAAATGTCGTGGAGAAGTTGGATCACGAAGAGAAATTTTTGGACAGCCTGACCTAGATCGATCGATTCACATTGCATGGATTGATCGATCCAAGGCATATCGCAAAACTTTGAATTTGAAATCTGAATCAGAACCGAGGAAAACCGAAGACTTAACCGGGATACTTGTAAACAAAACCTAGATTCGTGTTTTATAGATAATTATGTTATTTTTTTGAGTTTTTGATGAGAGGGAGAGAGAGCTTTGGAACCTAAGGGAGACGATCTAAACTTGTACTTCGTTTCACAGAAGATATCTGAACCCTTTTACTCTTTCAATTGCAATTACATCATGTTTTCTTTTGATTTCTTGTGTCATTGTTCATTGATTATGAGTGAGTAGTTTTTTATTTGGGTGTAGGGTTTCTCATAGGATATTTCATGAATCTAAGATTGTTAGGTTGTTAGATCAGAGAATTATCAATTGATATTTATTTATCTTTGTGTTTAGTGATTGAGTTGGCTTGATTACCTAGTTTATGAACCTAGGATATTTTACGCAACGAAAGTGGTGGATGAAATTCTTGAAAGAAAGATAAGTGAGCAAATTATATTAAACCAATGGAAGTTGATATGTTAGTGATTTGTGACAAATCAATCCTCTTTAAAATGCATGTTTAGGATTCAAAACTCAACGGAAGTTGATGTCTTGGATGTTTAAAGATAGGTAGTTAATGCTACGGAATTAGGTTTAGTATAACTTTGTGAATAGAGTTCAAGATGGTTCTTAAGAGTTTCCTTGACAACAAACCTACAATTCTGATGAAATGATCTACTAAGAACACCCAATGCTCTACATTTTTCTCTGATTGATTTACACTTGCTTGTTTCTTAGCTTTCTCTGCTTATTTTGAATCATAAATCTTCTTTCAACTCTTCTTTTTCGCTTTAGCCCGTGTTTGATTAGAAAGTTTTTCGTGCAACCTTTTGTCTTTTTGGATTCGATTCTGAACCTCTACAACGTACACATTTGCATTCTTGTAGTGTTTTCTCGGTCTAAAACATAAGCTATCACTGCCTCCTCTATTATAATAAAGGGTGAGAGATGACATTATAACCAAAAGACTGAAAGTGGCTTGCTGCAGAAAGTAGACTTCAGCAAAATAGGCAGTGGACAACCAAGGGTTGCAGAGTACAACAGAAACCGTAAAAATTGTCCAAGGACAAATACGAAAAGTTCAAAAAAAAAATTGAATTGGTATGAACTCCAACCTCACGATTCTTAGTCCCTTAAAAAGCTGAAAAGACACGTTCTCATGGAAGAAGGACAAAAGACTGATCCAAAAGACAAAGACTAAGCAAACGCCAAAAGGATAGCTAAAAGCCAGAGGCTGAGTAGATGCCAAACGACTAGCCAAACCGCCATAGGCCGAGCAAACGTCGTGGGAGTTGCCAAACGCCAAAGGTTCGTTAAAAAAGTCAGAGACTAGTCGAATAGTCAGAGGCTATAGGACGATAGTCTTAAAAAGACAAGAGGTTGAATAACAAGCAGAGGTTAATCAATCTTATACGATAATTCAAAAATCCTAGCAAGTGGCTTACGTAAACAGATAGCTAAAATAGGATTATCAAAAAGAAAGGCATTAATAAAAGGCTACAGAGGGCCTGCTATTTAATTCAAAATAAAGCCCCGAAGGGCAACAAAATACCAAGGCCTAAAAAGGCCAAAATAAGTTCAACAAAAGCTAACAAGGGGCATAGCGAAGCCCATACAGAGGCAGGAACTACGATTTCAAGAAAAAACCCCCAACGGCTAGACATAAAAATAAAGATTTTTGATGAGGGGGTTCCAGGAGCCTTAGTTTCCATTAAGCCAATCCCTCGCCATCTCCCAGCGGCCTATGATCTTTACACCATTGATCGCCATGGTCTTCTCCTCAGAATAGATGTTAACCTTGGCCTTGAGCTCCTCAATCTCTTTCTTAAGGTCAACCTTCTCCACAATCAGTGCCTAGGTATGGTCAGACTCCTTCTTATTCATAGACTCCAGCCCCCGAGCCAGGTTCTTCATCTCCCTCATCTCCTTTTCTCGCCCAGCCGACTTCTCTTTCTCTGCCTTGAGCTTACGGATGTGGTCCTCCACCATGACCCTCCATTCGACAACCACCTCAATCGACACCTTATCCTCTGCATGATGAAGGAAGGTAGTCAACTGACGCTAAAAAAGAAAGCAAAGTTAAAATTGAGTGGAAACAAGCAAGAGATCTAGAAGTTCAAAGGTAGATGCTTACCTCCATCATCTTCCTTTTTATAAAGGCAAGCACGCAGACAGAGTCATAATTAGGGTAGTAGACGTTCACTGTAGGGAATACCTGGACCTTCAGTTGCTGCAGGGTGTCATCCAAATTAGAGGGAGAAAGAGATGAAGACCTTGTCCCTGCGCCTTTCTACTTCTTGTCCCTAGAAGAGGAGACGCTGAACTTGTGATGAGACTTCCTCTCAATGCCCGGGGTCTCCAAGATTGCTACGTCATCGGAAGCTGACGTCAAGCCCCATAGTCGATATTTGTTGCCCTTGCCATCTTAGTCCTCTTGAAGTCCTCCATCTTCTTCGACGCAGATCCTGCCATATTTCGTGCGACAGAGGAACAAATGTAAAGGCCACAAAAAAAGACAAAGAAGAGGAAGAAGTTAGTCAGAGGCAAAAGGCGGAACCAGACCTTAGACGCTGCTTTTCTGCTAGAGCCTTCGGACTGAGTAGAAAATTAATGCTCCTTGCCTCAAGACGAAGCTTGAATACTTGCTCTACCTTCTTCCTTCCTCTCTCAACTTTGTCCCTCGAGGCCGTATTAAAACAAAGAAAAACATAAAGTGGTTATAGCCAAAAGAATGAAGTGAGCTACCATAGGGTGGGGAACCCCGATTTGTTACCCAATTTCATATAAGCAAATCGTTGGGCCCTGAGTTTGCAGAAGGCAGCACCCTTCTTCTCTCATCTTTCTAGCTCTTTAACAATGGGGCACTGACTCAGGTATGAAAATAATACCTCCCCTCACCAGAGGCAACCGAAGAGAAGTAGTACGAGTACATCAGCTCATCGTCTCCCACGTCAAAGCAATGGAAGTCGTTCAGGACCTGTATCGCCGTCAATATTCTCCAGGAGGGAGGATTCACTTGTGAGGGGCATATCCCGAAGTGATTGGCCACAATTACCACAAGAGCTAGGAGGTCAACCTTCACCCCCGTTTCCAAATAAGGTTCTCATATTGCTATCTCATCATAGAGGCAGCCCTGAGGGTCATGTCCTTTGGCAGAGAATAATGTCATCTCCAATCCCCAAGGTCCTCTTCTCCAATCATAGAGAGCAAACCAATCTTGACGATGGAGGAGGCAACAGAAGAGCTAACGGGACCGAAGTTTGCCCCAAATCCTGATGATTGCTTGGACGACTCATGAGACTCATACGAAGGCTCTTCTTTCAGCAATCGCCTCCTACGAATCCTAGCTCATGCGGATAAAGAAGCTATAGGAGAAAAATTGTGTTGTGGACTCCCCATCACCTTATACGAGTCCAGGTCTCAGATGGTGGGTTCAAAAGAAGATGGTTCCTATGATCTAGGAAACCCTAAAAGCCCTAACAGAAGGCACAAAATCCTAACTAAAATATAAAAAGGGAAAGGAATCAGATAATACATGAAGTACAAGAGATGAAAGAACAGGGTGCGTAAGATAGTTTCTCTAAAGAAAGGCTGGAAGAGATGAGAATAGCGCAAGGGAGCTAAGGGAATTAGAAAAGAAATGGGGATGAAGAAAAACGAAATTAAGAAAAGGGTTAAGTATTAAGAGAAGAAAGAGGAAGAAAGAAAAGAAGATCATGTGCCATGATTAGGCTCGGATCTCGGATAATCTCTCCCTTCCTTTGAAATCTTTCAAATCTCCTCTGACGGCCACAATCGTCTAGCCGTTAGTGGATATTGCAAGCGACTTGAAGAATCCGTAATTCAAAACCTAGACGACAAAGACACCAAGCCAGAAGCTAGAAGCGTGGACGAAAATTCTAAGAACCTGAGGGCAAAGAATGCATAGTCATTACGTCCTGCAAAAAGACATGGGAACAATTTATTCCCCAACTTCGGATCAAACCTGGGCAATACGGGGCAAACTGTTGGGAGTATTTTGGACCTTAGGAAATCCCCTGGGGTTTGGAAGCGATATGACAGGCCTTAGGCAAAAAGCAGGGGAATGCCAATAATAGCAGGACGCTAGGAGTGTGGCTCTGGGCAGGAGGCCGAACGACTATTCCGCCTAAGAAAAGGAAATCCTAAGGAAAAGCAAATATGCCTAAATATCTTATGATATATACGGGTTTCCTAATTCTAAGGGATAAACAACGACGAATCTACTATAAATTTTAGACCTAAGGGTCCATACAATGTATTCACAACAAACCTTAGAGACTAGACATAGGTTAAGAGAAACTCGAATATTTGTAAGAATTCTAACACCCAAATCGCTTTTATCGTTATCTCTTGCTTCCAAAGTGCTTCCAAACAACACCCAAAAACATCCGTAATAGTTGTAACGTGTTTCCACGCCAAAGAGTGACTTGATGACATAGTACGTCGAATGCTGCTTGCTTCCTTCCTCCATATCAATCTGCTTCAGGTTGTCATTCTCCCTGTTAGCTTTTGCACGTCTTTAGGATTCTTATGTGAGAGAATTGTGTGAATTGCCCCGATTTTCTCTAGGTTTGCTTCGATCCCTCGATATGAGAATTGTGTGAATTGCCCCTGCTTTTTGTCGTATCGATATTCAGTTAAAAGGATTGAGCTTCATGTTTTATTTCCTCTGCATAGAAAAATCCTGCTACAAGTGAGCAATGTGGTCTTCTGCTTCTAAATATTTTACCAGCAAACCGTCTATATAGACTTCCATGGTCTGCTAATCTGAACAGTGAACATCATGTTTACCAGTGTCTAGTATGTGGACCCTGCATTTTTTAGTCCAAAAGGCATTGCCTTGTACCAATATATTCCCCGAGAAGTCATGCAGAAAGTTTTCTCCTGGTCGTATAGGTGCATGAGGATTTTAATGTACTTAGAGAAGGCATTTATCAAGCTCATCAGTTGGTGTCTTGTTGTGTCTGCCAACTTGTCTAAATAAGGCAAGGGGAAAGGATCTATCAGGCATGATTTATTGAGGTCAGCAAAATCAATGCTAACCCTCCATTTTCCATTCTTCTTGCATACTACGACGACATTTGCAAGCCAATCAAGATATTTTACCTCTCTGATGAACCCATCGACTAGTAGGTTCTTTACTTCGTCGTTAATGATTGCGTCGCGGTCGGGTGCAAATTTCCTCCTTTTCTGCTTGACTAGGGGGTGCTTTGGATCCACTTGCAACTTATGCACTATGACTTCTAAATCTATGTCATGCATGTCCATGTGGGACTAGGCGTAGTAGTCATAATTAGATCTCAGAAAGTTAACGAGTCTTTCGCTTATGCCTTCTTGCAGTCTAGACCCTACTTTGAGGTTCCTCTATGGATTTCTAGGAGTTAGGGGTACCTCATTCAATTGTTCCACTTCCAGCTCCTTTGTATTCCTCGTGCGAAGTTTTTTCTTCAATTGATATAAGGGGTCGTCTTTCCTTTGAAGGTGGTCTGGTAGCACGATCGAGAATTCTTCTTGTCTCCTTTGATCTCTGTGATTCCCTAAGGTGCCAGAAACTTCAAAAGTTGATGGGAAGTAGAAAACACGACTCCTATCTCATGTATCCAGGGTTTCCCTATGATCCTGTTGTAGGCAGATGCACACTCTATGACAAAGAACCTGGTGGATAGGGAACACCTTTTGAATAGACAAGCATCACAAATTCTCTGACAGTGTGCGCGACTTCTCTGCTGAAATCACGAGCGGTGCGGCTTTCTTGGTTAGGGCTTCTATTGTTAGACTTAGGTCCCCATAAGTCCCCAAGAAGAGCATATTCGTGGAGATTCCAGTGTCAATTAGCACCCTCTTCACCAAAAAATTTTCCACCATTAAAGATATGAACAGGGCGTTATGGTGAGGTGCCAAGATCCGCTCTTGTTTCTCAAATGTGAAGTTGATAGTTTCTTCGTCTTGGTTTTCGCATTTAGCTTATGGGACGCCTTGGTTATTTCTTGCGGTTTTGATGCTTTTCTTGGATGTGGCGTGGGTGGAGCTACTGACATTTGGTCCTCTATTGACGTTGATCATGCAATTGTACCTAGGAGAGGCAGGGATATGAAGACTGCTTGGGTTGTCATCCTCCCAGCTGCTCAAAAGCTCTTTTTCGTTTTACAGAGGAATTCCAGGAGGTATCCTTTCTTGAGCAGCTCGTTGACCTCCATCATAAGAGATATGAGTCTTCAATCCTGTGGCCATGTTCGATGGGGAAATTGCACCACTTGTTAGTGTTCTGGTGGTTATGAGGAGACTTAATCTTCTGAGGCCACTTGACTTGGGTACCCATCTGCTTCAAGATTCCTACCAGTTCAACCTTGGATATTGACAGGTTTGAGATGTCTGGCTAGGTGGCCACGACTATTCTCCAATTGTCTGATCTATCCAAGGGGCAGATGCCCGCAATTGGCTCCTTTACAACTACATACCTTAGAAGGCCTCTGGTATGGTTTATCCTCTCTTACGTTCTTCTCCATTCTTGTGACCCGTGCTTCTAACTTTGGCGCACACCCTATCCTCGGAGCTAGACCTTCCTCCCACTTTTTTTGCGCCTAGACCTGCGAGATCCCTGTTGTCTAACCTTAGAAACTAAAAGCTTAGAGTCCACCCTTGAAATGAAAAAGAAAGAAAGAATCCAAGAGATTAGATAGTGGCTCTAAAATTAAAAGAAGGTTAGTACCTAAGAAGTTTAGAAGTCTAAGAATCTCTAGTTGTCTACAAAAATAAAAAGAATAAGTGAGTTTGGTTCAATAAAAGTTTATGGTTTCTAGATCTAGGATGGGAAATATATCAAGTAAGTTTCTAGATCCTCATAAAGCAAATGGGGTGGGAACAATTAGAGGAAGCAAATGCTTTGTATGCGTAAATCGTTCGGCTACCATCTTGCTTTTACCTATTGTCTTGCACTACTTTTGTTTGAGAGAAACCACTTTAAATTGAGAGAACCCTCTTCTTTTTACAGTTCTTTACATGAACCCCTTCTTTGAACTCCAAAACTAATGGATGAGATGCATTTCCCATAGGTAAAGAACTTACGCGTAAGCTTAATTGAATGTAAAAAGGAATTGGCGATGGGATAGTTTATGGATGCTTAGTTTAGATTCTAAGAGTTGGTTTTGTGATGATCATGGAGAAGTACATATATTCTTAGATGATCTTTTCACCATTTTACTTGTTTTGAGGACATTGTGCATAAAGCGTTACTTTCCTTATCTTGGTTTTGAGTTCCCACTTGCAAACCTCATTTCTGGGTTTGGTCTTTGTAGTTTGCTCGAGGAAGCAAAGGGCAAGTCCGGGGGTGTTGATGTGTACATATTTCCATGCATATTTTGAAGCATTTTAGCTTAGTTTCATCCACTTTTAGGTTGTAAATAGTTCATATAAGTCTTAGAATCTATAGCTTTGAGTCTAAAGTCTAGTTTAGGAGCATATTGCATTTGCATATCATTTTCTTTGCATTTGTGATGTGTCAGTAGTTTAGTGGTTTTTACTAAGGTTTTTACATCACATTTTTGATTTTTTAGTATGTATTCGGATTGTTTTGGCGCGGATATGTGTTCTTTGTTATTTTTACAGGATTCAAGCTTGATTGTGCGAAAAGAATGCATTATGGATGGATTTCAAACGTCAAAGAAATTGTTCGTGAAAAGCTGGAAATTTCTAGAAATTTAGACAAGGATCGATAGATCCTTGTTCTCCAATCGACAAATTCTTGTCCAAAATACCCAGAAATTTGGACAAGGATCAACCGATCCTTGTCCCCGGATCGACAGATTCCTGTCCAGAATTGCGCACCGATTTTACGAAGAACAAGACCGAACTTATTTTGAACCGAATTGATATCAAAAGACCTAGACTCATTTTCCCTGTTTCAGAATGCACTTTTAAAGAGTTTTAGAGAGTTGGAGAGAGATTTGTAACCTAGGGAGAAGAAGCCGTTTTGTTCTTCTATCGAGAAGTCTTCGNTTTTACTCTTGTTTATGCTTAATACAATCATGTCTCTCATGAATTTGATCTGTGTTTTTGCTATTTCCATGAGTGTGTTGTCTGTTCGTTGGATTTAGGGATTCTCATATATAGATTCATGAGTTATTGATATAGAATCGCATGGTTAGGGATATAATCTAATGGATCTTCGTCGATGATTGTTCGTAATGCATGA